>SJYA01005615.1:1368963-1380773 GCA_006410615.1 Neotragus moschatus | reverse complement strand
CCTCACATACTTCTGAAAACTACCTTTTTCAAAAGAACTCAGAATTTTCTGAATTTTAGAATTCAGAAATAGTTCCTATAAATGAACACATACATGCACACACACATGAATGTGTATCTTTGTTTACTGTATCAGATTTAGTTTTCAAATAACCATTCTACACATTTCACTTTTTTAAAATCAACAAATGTTTGGACATTTAATTTCATTTGTTAATTCATTCATGGATAAATTGGAAGATTTGAGTAAATCAAAATATCTATAGTTATTAAAAGGGATAGGGAAATTTCTAAGAAGCTGAGAATTTAAACGAGAAATGGCTTAGGTTTGTGAGACAAAATTCCTGAGAAAATAATATATGGGATTCAGTTCAGTTCAGTCACTCAGTTGTGTCTGACTCTTTGTGACCCCATGAATCACAGCACTCCAGGCCTTCCTGTCCATGACCAACTCCCGGAGTTCACTCAAACTCATGTCCATCAAGTCGGTGATGGGATTAATGCTGCCCAAAATTAAAGATAGTGGGCATTTAATGGGATATAACTAATTACATATATGACTAGACCTTGACTGATTCAAATAAGGAAACTAATATGTTCAAATCATTCAGGAGGGTACTGGGAACCTATAACTGTTTAAGCTTTGGCCAAGTACCTTTGGGAAGATAAAATAGATGGGTAAATAAGGGAAAATGAGTCTACAAAAGGAAAACTTTAATGATTTACACTGGGAAAAATAATTCATATTATTTCTCCCCAATATTTATTGTATAACAAATGCATGAGGTAATTGGTAAAATGATAAATAGCAGCACCACATTTAAAAAAACTTTAAAAAATTTAATTTCAGATGAGCAGACTTTTACAGTTGTGTATGAATATTAGAGATATGTTTTCATTGGAAATAGATTTCTTAACAGATTTTCTATTTTTAATCGATTTTCACAGTGCTATTTTCTTACTTAAAATATGTGTTACTCTGCAGACATGATCAGAATAGTCTACTTTTTTTGCTTCTCTTTTGAAAAAGTAGACTTTGTACACAAGAAATTCTCAGTTCAGACACAACACTAGACACTATTTTTATTAATATACTTTAGGTTTACAGAAAACTGAGTGAAAGGTAAACTGGATTTCCATATATTCTTTCACCATGACCTCTACCCCTCCTAGCTCCCCCTATAATAAACACCTTATATTAGTGAAGTACATTTGTCACAATTGATGAATCAATATTAACACATTATTCTTACTAACTAAAGTCTATAGATCACACTAGAGTTTACTCTTGGTGTACATTCTTTGGGTTTTGATAGATGTATAATGACATATATCTATAATTACAGTATCATGCAGAGTAGTTTCACTGCCATTTAAAATCTTCTTTACTCTGCTTAATCATTTTTCCTTCCCTCTTAGTTCAGTTCGGTTGCTCAGTCGTGTCTGACTTNAGATCACACTAGAGTTTACTCTTGGTGTACATTCTTTGGGTTTTGATAGATGTATAATGACATATATCTATAATTACAGTATCATGCAGAGTAGTTTCACTGCCATTTAAAATCTTCTTTACTCTGCTTAATCATTTTTCCTTCCCTCTTAGTTCAGTTCGGTTGCTCAGTCGTGTCTGACTTTTTGCGACCCAATGAATCGCAGCACGCCAGGCCTCCCTGTCCATCACCAACTCCCGGAGTTCACTCAGACTCGTGCCCATCGAGTCACTGATGCCATCCAGCCATCTCATCCTCTGTTATCCCCTTCTCCTCCTGCCCCGAGTCCCTCCCAGCATTGGAGTCTTTTCCAATGAGTCAACTCTTCTCATGAGGTGGCCAAAGTACTGGAGCTTCAGCTTTAGCATCATTCCTTCCAAAGAAATCCCAGGGCTGATCTCCTTCAGAATGGACTGGTTGGATCTCCTTGCAGTCCAAGGGACTCTCAAGAGTCTTCTCCAACACCACAGTTCAAAAGCGTTGATTCTTCAGCGCTCAGCCTTCTTCATAGTCCAACTCTCTCATCCATACATGACTACGGGAAAAACCATAGCCTTGACTAGATGGACCTTATTGATCTTTTATTGTCTCCACAGTTTTGTCTTTTCCAGAACATAATATAGCTGTGTACAGCACTCTGAATGTTCCCAATCTCATCAGAATGTCATATAGTTGGAGTCATACAGAATTTTGCCTTTTCAGAGCAACTTCTTTCATTTAGCAACTTACTTTAGATTCTTTCATGACTTTTCATGATATCTTAGCTTGTTGGGAGCCACATTAGGCATTACTGACAAAATGGAGGCACAGGCCCAATCCCCTCTCCTTGCCCCGCAGGCACGGTCCCAGGATGAAAGAGTTAGGTTTTGTGATTCTGACTTGTTCTTTCCTTTCTTCAGTTGAGTTGGCTGGAAAGAGTGTTAAGGTGCTTATTGTTCTTGAACAAAGCATGAGAAAGCACAAAGCCTTCTGCAGTTGTGCACAGAAAATAATCTATAAAGTAACCATTGACATTTGTTCAAGGATCTTTACAAAGAATGTTCCAGGATGAGCAAGTAGACCCCAGCTTGAGGCCATGGGAAGGATTGTTATCTGAGACCTGTTTGTGAGGGGAATGTCTATGGCAAAAGAAGTGTGCTGAGCATAGGGTTTAGGAATAATTTAGAATAGCTAGAAGCCTTTTTAGGAGATAGTGATCTTAAAATGCTAGAGGCAAACAGGATTTAGAAAGATAAGAAATAAACTGAGGAATGTAGCATGAGTTACAACGTAATCACAAGTATAGGACACGTAAGAAGAAGTAGATAATAGATAGTAAAGCCGATTCTGAGAGAATCCGCTGAAGCAAGAACTCTGCTTGTAGGGCAACAGTGATTTCTGGAGACAATAAATCTGAGTGGGGAAAACTAAAAATGTCAAACCTCTGACCTAATGCTTTTGTCAAAGTACAAATGAAAACCTGAAGCTTGAAATAAACATGTAGTCCCGTACCTCAAGTCAGAGGCTACATCATTGTCCGCTGACACTGCTCACCCCTTCAGGCTGATTCCCTGGCTGCTGGAGCTGGACTCCAGCATTAGTTCATTTTTTTATTGTAGAAAAATATTCTATCATATGGATGTACCACAGTTTATTTATTCATTCTGCTGTTGAGAGAGATCTTAAAAACTGCTTCCCAGTTTTGCCTATTGTGAGTAAAGCTGCTATCAATATTGCATGCAGGTTTTTGTGTGAACATAAGTTTTCAACTCATTTGGGTAAATATCAAAGAGCACAATTGTTAGAATTATGTGGTAAGAATATGTTTAGTATTAAAAGAATCTGTCAAATTGTCTTGCAAAGTAGCTGTGCCATTTTGCATTATCACCAGCAAAGAATGAGAGCTCCTGTTGCTCCACATACTCACCAGCATTTAATGCTGCCACTCTTTTGGACTTTATTTATTCTAAAAGTGTATAGTGGTCTCTTGTTTGAATTTGCAATTTCCTGATGACAGGTGATATTGAGCATCTTTTCACATGTGAATCTACATTCATACATCTTCTTTGGTGAGGTGACTTTTCCATTTTTTGCCTATATTTTAGTTGTACTATTTGTTTTCTTACTATTGTGTTTAAAATGTTCTTGTGTTTTTGTATTCCTGTCCCTTGTCAGATAAGCATTTTACAAAGATTTTCTCCCAGTCTATGTATTGTCTTTTCATTCTCTTAACAGTGACTTTCACAGAGTAGAAGCTTTTAATTTTAATGAAATCCAAATTATAAATAAGTTATTTCATAGATTGTGCTTTGCATCATATCTAAAAAGCAAGAACCATACCTGTGGTCACCTAGATTTTCACCTGTGGCATCTTCTAGGGGTTTCACTGTTTTGAGTTTTAAACTTTAGGGCTGTGATCCATTTTAAGTTTTTGTGAAAGTTTTAATACTGGTGCCTAGATTCTTTTCTTTTCTTTTTTTTTTTTTTTGCACTTGGATGTCCAATTGTTTTAGAACCATTTGATGAAGACTATATTTTTCCATTGTATTGCCTTTTGTCCTTTATCAAAGATCAGTTGACAGTGTTGCTGCAGATGCTGTAGTGGGCCTTAAGAAGCATTACTGCCAACAAAGCAAGTGTAGGTGATGGAATTTCAGTTGAGCTATTTCAAATTTTAAAAGATGATTTATTTAAAGATGATTTGGTATTAAAGTGTTGCACTCAATCTGCCATCAAATTTGGAGAACTCAGCAGTGGCTACAGGACTAGAAAGGGTCAGTTTTCATGCCAATCCCCAAAAAAGGTAATGCCAAAGAATGTTCAAACTACTATACAATTGCACTCATTTCACATGCTAGCAAGATTATACTCAAAATCCTTTCAGCTAGGTAGACTTCAGCAGTACATTAGCCAAAAGCGTCTAGATATAACAGCTGAATTAAGAAAAGGCAGAGGAGCTAGAGATCAAATGGTCAACATCTGTTGGAACATAGAAAAAACAGGAGAATTAAAAAAAAAAACATCTACTTCTGCTTCATTGACTACACTAAAGCCTTTGACTATGTGGATCACAACAAACTGTGGAAAATTCTTAAAGAGATAGGAATATCAGAGCACCTCACCTGCCTCCTGTGAAACCTATATGCAAGTCAAGAAGCAACAGTTAGAACCAGACATGAAACAACGGACTGGTTCAAAACTGGGAAAGGAGTACATCAAGGCCATATATTGGCACCCTGCTTATTTAACTTATATGGAGAGTACATCATGTGAAGTGTTAGGCTGGATGAATCACAAGACAGAATCAAGATTGTTAGGAGAAATATCAACAACCTCATACTTTGAGATGACCATTTTAATGGTGGAAAGCAAAGAGGAACTAAGGAGCCTCTTGACCAGAGTGAAAGAGGAGAATGAAAAAGCTGGCTTAAAACTCAACATTCAAAAAATAAAGATCATGGCATCCAGTCCCATTGCTTCGTGGAAAATAGATGGGGGTAAAGTGGAAACAGTGAGAGGTTTTATTTTCTTGGATTCAAAAATCACTGCAAACAGTGACTGCAGCCACAAAATTATAAGGTGTTTGCTCCTTGGAAGCAAAGCTATGACCAACCTAGATAGCATATTAAACAACAGAGAGATCACTTTGCCAACAAAAGTCCATACAGTCAAAGTTATGTTTTCTCCAGTAGTCATGTATGAATGTGATAGTTGGACCATAAAGAAGGCTGAGTGCTGAAGAATTGGTGCTTTTGAACTGTGGTGCTGGAGAAGACTCTTGAGAGTCCCTTGGACAGAAAAGAGATCAAACTAGTCAATACTAAAGGAAATCAGTCCTGAATATTCATTGGAAGGGCTGATGCTGAAACTGAAGCTCCTGTATTTTGGTCACCTGATGCAAAAGCTGGCTCATTGGAAAATACCATGATGCTGGGAAAGACTGAAAGCAAGAAGAGAAGGGGACGACAGAGGATGAGATGGTTGGATGGCATCACTGACTCAATGGAGATGAATTTGAGCAAACCCCAGGATATAGTGAAGGACAGGGAAGCCTGGTGTGCTGCAGTTCATGGGATTGCAAAGAGTCAGACATGACTGACTGAACAACAACAACAATATTCTTTAATTTGTAAATATCATATTGCTGTGAATTTTAACCTATCTCTTCCTCATGTGAATGCAGAAGTCCCATTTATTTTACAATGTACATGGAAAAGATGTGAAACTTGAGGCAGTCAAAATAATTTCTAGCATAGCAAGTATTCAACACAGAATAGCAGCAACATTTTACCCTTACAGCTAAAGATGAGGCACCTAGAGGGATGGAAATTAAATTTTCGGTGGTGAGCATGCCAAAAGTATATAGAAGTAGCAATGTAATATTGTACACTTGAAACATATAATGTTACAAACCAATGTTACTTCAACAACAAAAAATACTTCCTTAGGAAAATCAATTATAGAATTAATAATGAAGAGTATGTATATTTTACCATTTGCAAACTGTGTGCTACACATCCTCTGAGCAAAATTTTATAGTAAGCTTCGTATGCACATATATATTCCATTGAAAAAATTTAAAAAATGAAGATGAAGCACATAGCCCACTCTGACAATATACAATTACTAGTAGAATTTTCCCAGGCAAAAAAGAATTGGACAATTTACCCTTTTAAAAAAAGTGATTGTTAAGAGTCGTGTGATAGAGAAGGAAATGGCAACCCACTCCAGTATTCTTGCCTGGAGAATCCCCATGGACAGAGGAGCCTGGTGTACTACAGTCCATGGGACTGCAAAGAGTCAGACATGAATGAGCGACTAGGCACAAGGGTGGTCTGAAGTTCACTCTAATGAGATATGAAACCAGCTATTGAAATGTTAATGCTATTAAACATTTTTCCAGAATGTAAATAACTAACTTAAATCAATACAGTGCAAGTATTGAATCTACAAAGTTCATTTCTACGTCTGTCTACAATTACCTTCATAACCTTATCTTCTGAGAATGAAGTACTAATAAAAATAAGTAGAGAGAAATGATAAAAGAAAGTGTAACTTGACAGATCTACTAACTTTATGTAGATAATACTGATAGGCATATCAGTGATTTTTTCCTTGAGTTGTTTTATCATATTTGAGTATATGAGTATATTGAGTTCTTTTTGAGTATATTTCATTTGAAATAAGGTTTTCTTCTCATAACACAGTTTTATTGCTCTTGTTGAAAGATATTGTCTTAAAAATTCAATGACACTTTTTGAAACACTCCCCCACTCTTTGCTCACAACATTCAAAGGCCCTCTAGAATATAACAAGGAATAGTAGGCTGACATTTATCAGAAATTATGTGCATAGTTATTCATTTTGCACCCTGCTTTCTTTGCAATTCTTATGCTTTACCTGTAGAAGTTGAGTGTTGGTGAACTTAGAAATCGCATTGGGTCTTTCTGGTTTAATGTCAAAAACTACACTGAATGCTAGAGCAAAGCTTGCCAAATCAGTTTGCCAACCCATATTGAATGTAAGTAATGCTTTTCATTAAAGGTTTCAGAATAAGTTCGCTTGTTCATTTTGGCTCACTCCATCCCTTCTCTGTAGGTGACATTATCACATGCCTTTGTCTCATGTCATAATATACATCTATTCTCTGTCATTTGCAGAGCCCAAATATTTTGGTGTTATTGAGAAGAAAGCCTGGCTTCATCACTACCTAGGTGAAGCAGAAGGTAAATGTTCTGTGCCTATTTATTTATTTTCAAATGGAATGCATAATAATAATAGACTGACTAATGACACAAACAAACAGAAAAAGAATCAGTTAATGTGAGTTTCCACTGTATGCCATTCTGTACTCCTGAACTGAGGGAAAAGTGAAGAATTCATTCAAGGGGTTAAGATTGTAGAAAAGATAAAAGTAATACCACATATAACATCATCTTAGACTCTGGTTTCACATACATTGGATCTGTTGTTTATTTACAGCAAGTTAAGCTTTGTGTTGGATGTTTACCCTCATAAGAGTTTTATTACCCTAAAAGTCAATCTGCTTCTTTTTCTTAGGATTAACATAGAGGAAGTACTTCAATGTAATATGAAAGAGTCTTAACCCTAGACTGGAGAAAGAATTTCTTGCATATACAAGGCCATTTAATGCTATTGCTTCTAATGTAATAATGTAGTAGGTACACTTTACCCATTGGAATTCAGCCTTGAAGAATTTTCAGTTCAGATTATCTCCCATCCCAATGTAGACCATCCTATAATGGAGAAGAGCTTTGTACTATATATTCTGCATTTTGTTTCCTTGGGCTAGTGTCATGGTACAACTAGATAACTATGAAATTAAATGGCTTTTGCAAAATTTTAACCCTATTCTTATAGCATCAGTGAGAAGAAACATCCCATTAATGGTTATTTCACATACTCCAGGTCAATATCTTGTCCAGATTATACACCTTTATTTTTTTTTAACTGAAAGGCACATCAAAGTTTGCTGATGTCCTAGTTACTATAAATTAACATGGTGAGCATGACTGCTGTTTTGAATTCTAGAAACTGGAACCAATTTTGGTGCTCTGTCTGAGATCATTCAGTCCTTTAATTGAATCAGTAGTCACTAAGAAAGGAGGCTGCAGCTTCTCCAGAGTGGTGCATTGACCACGTCAGCTCTCAATTTAGCCAGCAGTGAACCTTACCAAAACCATGTGCACCAGGGAGTTCTTGAGTCAGTTTGCACGTCAGAAAAGGGGTGGTTTCTCATTTTCTTTGAGTCTTAATGTTATCGTTGTTCAATCGTGAAGTCATGTCTGACTCTTTGCAACCCCATGGACTGCAGTACTCCAGGCTTTCCTGTCATTTAACTATCTCCCAGAGTTTGTTCAAATTCACATCCATTGAGTCAGTGATGCTATCTAACCATCTCATCCTCTGCTGCCTTCTTCTTAATATAAGATATGCAAAATTAACATGTAAAGGTTATATGCTGTGTATACTCAAAATAAGGAAAGACTGGCATTTATCCTGGGACTAAAAAGAGAAGGTTAGAAGGGACTCTAGGTAACTTCTGGCCTTGGAATTGATCTCCAATTGTTCTGAGTTTACACAGTCATCCAAACATAAACTTATTTTTGTTTTGAAATTTTTAATGGTTAGTTTTTATTTTAATCTATAGAATACATATTAGATCAGTCAGAGTTGGAAATCATAACTCAAAAAAGACACAAACTATATTACTTGCATTTTGCATTATTGTATGATTGGCCAAAATATTTTCCTTGTGTGAATACATATCTGAATATTAATGGTGTCAATCAAAATATAGAATCAGTCAACATACTTTTTTTATTTTCCAAATAACTCTTCAGAAATGCATTGGAATAAAGTAAGAACAACTTTTACAACTACATTCCTTACTGAAACATAATAACTAGATTATACAGTCTACACATCACATTTCATGTACTCTATAGCTAGTGCCAGTATTAGATTTAAGTAATTCAGCTGCACACTTATCAACTATGGCTTTTTAGAAGATTAACCTAGAGTCTTATTGATATACTTAACAAAAACTATTTTCTAATATTTATTTTAGTATTTGTTGCTCCTTAATTGTACCTGACAGCTTCTATACCTCAAGTTTAATCACCAGTAAATGCTGAAGAGAATAGATACTATCACCTAGACTGACAATATCCCAGATTCATTCTTTTGCTACAAAAACTAGAAATTGTTAGTTGCAAACTGATGTCTTAATCAGTCTCAAGATAATAATCTTTATTTCATTTTTATGAAATAAAGATTCTATCTATCTTTGCATGTTTCCAGAAAGTAGCATGATTTAGAAGAATGAACAATGATTTTGAAGCAGGTGGACTGGTGTTTGTCTTGAGTCTACTAGCTCTGTGTTTTAAGTGATATGCTTAAAATCTCTCAATCTCATTTTCCTTAGGAAAATGAGGGTTTAATAATACCTGCTTCTCAGGATTGCTGTTAAGTTTTAATTAAATTTATGTAAAAGAAGTAGTATAGAACATGGAAAAGAGTAGGTTTTGAATAGGCCTTCTCTCTCTCATATTTTTCATTTATTGGAATTACAAACATTCCAAGTATATTCTAAATCATCAACTTTAACCTATATAATACCAATAAGCTTTCAGAGCATACCAGAAACCATTGGTATAATCTATATTTTTAACAAAGCCTGCAAAATTATAAAATATCATACTTTAAATTCAAGGGCAATTGTTTGTTAAATTACTGACAGGCATCATTTAATTTCCTGAAAATATGAGACTAAGCACATTTTATCTTATGATCCTTCCTACATAAGGTTCTCAATTTTGTAATGGACACTAACATTGATAAGAGTATTTGCTTTTCCTAAGTAAGAAAAGCAAACTAATTTGAACCAGAGTTTCTCCTTTCTGATTGGGAACAGGGAACATGTATTGCTATAGTTACCAGTAGAATTGCTATAACTTGAAAGATTGTGTATGGCCAAAATAAGTTATGCTAAGTACCTTAAAAGTCTTCGCTGGTGGCTCAGAGGATAAAGCATCTGCCTGCAATGCACGAGACCTGGGTTCGATCCCTGGGTTGGGAAGATGCTCTGGAGAAGGAAATGGCAACCCACTCCAGTATTCTTGCCTGGAGAATCCCATGGACAGAGGAGCCTGGCGGGCTACAGTCCATGGGGTCACAAAGAGTCAGACATAACTGAGCGACTTCACACACAAGTACCTTAAAAAAATACAAAATGATCCAGGAAAGGAATGGGAAGTTTAAATACTGTCAAGGATTAGAAAAGAACACCACAAACCTGAACCTTAATTAGGTAGGTCCATAGTGGATTTCATATAGGATATAGAGTACTGTGAAATGAATAATAATATCATGCCATTATATAATCTGAGGGCAACTGAAAACTCACTCCCAATAAAATCTTACATAGATAGGTCTCCTTAATCTCTTAGGATCAAATAACTCAGAAGATAACTGAGCTGTGACTCTGCCAGTGATAAGGAGACATAAGAGCTAAGCTGGCACCCTATAGAAGTAAATCACTGAGGGGAAGATCAAGTCTTGGGATTCCCAAGTTAGGAAGCTATGGGGTAGCAATGCTGTGGAAAGACAGTTGTAAAATAACATTAAGAAATGGAATAGTCAAAAGCATTTTAACAGTGTTTTGCCTTCCTACAAAACCTTTCACATAATCTCTTTTTCTGCTCCCTAGAATTCTACAGACCAATGTGTTAGTCATTCAGTCATGTTCAACTTTTTGCAACCCCATGAATTATAGCCCACCAGGCTCCTCTGTCCATGGGATTCTCCAGGCGAGAATACTGGAGTGGGTCGCCATGGCCTCCTCCAGGGGATCTTCCCAACCCAGGGATCAAATCTGGGTCTCCTGAATTACAGGCAGATTCCTTACCATCTGAGCCACCGGGGACAAGGCTGACACAAAATCTAGACAGATTATAATAACTTTCTTAAGGTTCTACATCCAAGATCTCTGACTTCATGCCCTTTCCACTACTATCAGATCACTTCTGAAGAATAAGCATAAAGTTCTGTGTTTAATTCTTCAATGTGAATGGAGCCAAGTTGAGCAAAGAACAGAGTTATGGAATGAGGAAACTATGCATGGGCCAATATTGTATATCCCAAACTGAGCAGACAACCTTTCAGGGAAATTCTGTGACCAGAGTTCAGAGATATGACTAGACTAGGAAAGAGTAGTTTGTGAGAATGGGCTGGTTGTTTCCAGTATACATTCTCCCCTTGTTTGTTTAATAATAAAGTGTCTGATATATAGCTAAGTATAAAGCAAACCATCTGAAAAGTACATTTCTCAGTATCTATCATAATAAGGTACATCATAATCTAAGTTGTGATGATAAGACTTGAACAAAAGTGATAATTGAGACTTCTGGGTTATGCCATTAAGAAAAGAGCATGCCCTCCACTCTCCTCTACCCATACAACTAGTTAATATGTGGATAAAGAGAGCAGTAACTGGAGCAGCCATGTAAGATACGAACTGCCACTTCAATCATGTCAATGACAGATTCGAAAGACAGAAGGAACCTGGTCTCTGAATACCATGTAGTCAAGACTGGCTCTGGACTACTCACCTTGATTTATTGTGTGAGAAATAAGCCTTTATATTTTTGAGCCACTGTTATTTTGGCTTTATTATGGAAGAAAAATCTACATCTTAACTTTAGAAATTTTGAGCTGAAATTAAGGGAAATTCAGTCACAAAGGGAAAGCAATTTACCTTTTTCTAGGATCAAGGGAATAAAAAAGAGTATATTTCACATTGGAATAAAGAGTGCTTCAT
>SJYA01005615.1:1356409-1368946 GCA_006410615.1 Neotragus moschatus | reverse complement strand
CGCCAGGCTCCTCTGTCCTTGGGATTTCCCAGGCAAGAATACTAGACTGGCTTATCATTTCCTTCTCCAGGGGATCTCTCCAGCCCAGGGATTGAACCCACATCTCCTGCATGGGCAGGCGGATTCTTTACCACTAAGCAAGCAGGGAAACCCATTACAAGTCTTATCCACGGGCAACTTAGATCCCTCCCTAGTTGTCAACAGGTCTTTTTACCTGTAAAATGAGAAAAAGAATCAAAACTATCTCATGGGCTTCTGGTGAAGACTGAATAATATTACTGCATGCAAGTGTAGCATCCTTTGCACTATGGTGTGCACATAGTAAGTGCTCAATAAATGTTAAAGAATAATGATAAAGAAATCATAGCTACAGCATGAACTTAGCTGTGTTTAATTACAAGATTGCCGTAGCTGTTCTGATGAAGTGGAGCATGATAACTTGGGCAAGGAATAAAATAAATATGCAAACGACAGAACTTTACCCTAATAACGTGACCACTCCCAGAGTTTAGCATATTACTGGAAATCGCTAACGGAGCACTGCCCATTATTCATGATCCGAGCAGTGAGGAATCATACATAATGGAACAGAGTCCCTGCTAACAGCAGAGTCACGCTCGGTAATTTAAACTTGTTTGTATGGAAATAAAGGACGAATCTTTGAAGTGAGCCTTAATGAGATTCTGCTTGATCTGCAGTGTATCCTGGGAGAAGGAGTTCAGTTTCTCCTCCAGCATCCGGCTCTTGTTGGTGGCGTGTAGGAAAGAAAGGGCGGGCTTGAATTATGAATGGCCCTTCGTGTCTTTGTGATAGCAGGTGGGAAGCGGGGGACGCTTATCCAGGGGCACACAGAGCGGGAAGATGAGGAGAGAGCCCCGGTTCTCGTCCAAGGTGGCTTCTGAATCAGAGACGTTCAGAAAGGCTTGGTGAACGGGCGTCTCAGCCGTCATTCACCCTGGGAAGGAGCGCGTTACAGGCCCCGGGAGATCAAAATGAGCCCACAGGCTCTGGTGGGAGATGCTGGTGTGTTAACGTGGCCCGTGTCCCTTTGCAACCCTGCCTCTGTGCTGGAGGAGACGGGCAAACAGTGGGCACCACCCAGTGGCTGCTGAGCGGGGCGCTTGCAGTGTCTGAGGAGGTCCAGTGTTTGGTCAGCTGGGCCTGACCGCCAGAGGCTCCCAGGAAGCGCGTCTGTGTTTGCTAACAGCTGAAGAGTTCCTGAAATGGGTGTTGGAAAAGGACTTGAGCGGTGGGTGGGGTCTGCCTTCCTGGGTGGTGTGCGGACCCTGGAGGGCCGCGGGCAGGCCAGCAGCACCCTGGACGGCGCTCGGCACACGGCAGCTGTGCCTCTCCCTGCTTCCTTCAGCACCGAGTTAGAACCTGATCAGGCCGCACGTCCTGGGGCAGGCCTCTGAGACCCAGTGAGCTTGTGGAATTCCTTCTGTGGCCTCCACACAGTCCGTCACAGCGTAACTGGAAGTCTCTGCACCGCGGTCCTCTGTGGAGATCTCAAGCGATCCTCACTCCAGCCACATAAGGAAAAAGGCGTTTTTTAGTCCCGTTTTGCAGATGAGAAAACTGAGACCCCTGAGTTTCTCATCCAAGATCACAAAGCTAGGAAGCAATGGGAGCTGGGATGTGTGGGGGTGGGGGGTTGCTTTATTATTGGAATATAGTTGCTTTACAACGTTGTGCTGATTTCCGCTGTATGACAAAGGGGACCATCTGTACTTGTACGGATCTCCCTTCCCTCGGGACCCTCCCACCCTGCACCCCGTCGGTCATCCCAGAGCACCGGGCTGGGCCCGTGCACTACAGACCTTTCTTGGCAGCTGGCCGTCTGATGCCCGACAGTGTGTGCTGACGCTCCTCTCTCCGTTCAGCCCCCCTCCCGGCCCCGCTGTGTCCACAAGTCCGACCTGTCCACCTGCGTCTCCANTGACAAAGGGGACCATCTGTACTTGTACGGATCTCCCTTCCCTCGGGACCCTCCCACCCTGCACCCCGTCAGTCATCCCAGAGCACCGGGCTGGGCCCGTGCACTACAGACCCTTCTCGGCAGCTGGCCGTCTGATGCCCGACAGTGTGTGCTAACGCTCCTCTCTCCGTTCAGCCCCCCTCCCGGCCCCGCTGTGTCCACAAGTCCAACCTGTCCACCTGCGTCTCCAGTCCTTCCCTGTAATGGGCTCATCAGGACCATTTCTCTAGATTCTATGTGTGTGTGTGTGTGTGTGTGTGTGTGTGTGTGNTCGGTCATCCCAGAGCACCGGGCTGGGCCCGTGCACTACAGACCTTTCTTGGCAGCTGGCCGTCTGATGCCCGACAGTGTGTGCTGACGCTCCTCTCTCCGTTCAGCCCCCCTCCCGGCCCCGCTGTGTCCACAAGTCCGACCTGTCCACCTGCGTCTCCAGTCCTTCCCTGTAATGGGCTCATCAGGACCATTTCTCTAGATTCTATGTGTGTGTGTGTGTGTGTGTGTGTGTGTGTGTGTGTGAGTGTTAAATACACAATATTTGTTTTTCTCTTCCTGACTTCACTCTGTATAATAGGCTCTAGGTTCATCCACCTCCCTAGAACTGACTCAAATTCACTTGCTATGAATGAATTGTATTCCATCGTGTATATGTACCATGTCTTTATTCTTGAAACCTCTTACCACATTTTGCCAATGAAGCTGCTGAGCTACCTACGAACTGAGTCATCAGACCAAAAGCAGGCATCTGGCGACCACGTGCCAGGACACAGCCCTGTGTCACTCACATGACGAGTGTACATTTCCCTCCGCGTGCCCGATGCTGTGCTCAGCTCAGGAATCCAGCAGGGAGCAAGACCCAGCCGGTGTCCACCCTTGGGGAGCCGACATTCTAGAGGGGTATGTGTGTGTGCTAAGTCACTTCGATCGTGTCCAACTCTCTGCCACCCTGTGGACTGCAGCCCGCCAGGATCCTCTGTCCATGGGATTCTCCAGGCAAGAATACTGGAGTGGGTTACCGTGCCCTCCTCCAGGTGATCTTCCCAACCCAGGGACTGAACTCATGTTTCCTGCATCGGCAGGCAGGTTCTTTACCACTGGTGCCACCTGGAAAGCCCCTCCTCTGGGGAGAGACTGGCAATGAATAAATAAACATCTGCCACAATATTTGAAGAAAATCAGGCAGAAGAAGGAGCTAGAAAGCCAAAGATATGTGGGTTGGGTGGCTGTTTTAAATGGGACCACTAATGAAGGCTGCCAGAGGATCCCTGAACTGCTTTTTGAGCTGAGACCTGACAAACCAGGGAAATGAGAGGAATTTGTTTCAGAGAGTGGGATTGTCACGTGCAAAGGCCCTGGGGCAGGAATGTGTTAGGGTTATTAAGGCATCAAGAAAACCCTTCTGTCCTGAGTGCATGAGAGGAAGTGGGTGAGTTAGAAGGGCGACTCATGCAGGTGCACATCCAGCTGAACAGAGCCTGCATCCCGCTCCTCTGCCACCAAGCTGTCCTCCCCTCCAGTGCTGCGAAACAGCAAATCCACCCCTCCCAGCTCCCTCAGTCCCCTTCGTGTTCACACGATTCCCAAATTCACAGGCTCTGGGACCCATTCCCTCCCTCTTTTGGATATTTTTCTTTATGCTTTACCCATCACTTTCTTTTTTTTAAAGCTATCCTGGGTCTTGGTTGCAGCACACAAGCTTCACTAGGCATGTGGGCTTAGCTGAGGCCTGTGGGATCCTAGCTCCCCAGCCGGGGGTCAAACATGGGCCCCCTGCATTGGAGGCACAGAGTTACAAGGCAAGAAAGTTCCCCTGGAATCCATTCTCTTTTTAAATGGCCCACCAAGAAATGAAGAACAGAGAGGACCTCTCTGAGAAGCATCTGTGAGGTACATTTTCACGTTCACTGAGGTCTTCACTGACAGAGACACCACCCTGGGTGTGCAGGGGGTGAGACTATCACATAAAATCGGCACCCGTGTGCCCGAGCCCACTGCAACTTCCATCTCAGGGCTGGAGAGGTAAAGGACACCCCCCCTCCCTGGGAGAAGAGACTGGCACACCACTCCAGTGTTCTTGGGGCTTCCCTGGTGGCTCAGATGGTAAAGAATCTGCCTGCAATGCAGGAGACCGAGGTTCCATCTCTGGGTTGGGAAGATCCCCTGGAGAAGGAAATGGCAGCCCACTCCAGTGTTCTGGCCTGGAGAATCCCAGGGACGGGGGAGCCTGGTGGGCTGCCGTCTGTGGGGCCGCACAGAGTCGGACACGACTGAGCGACTCAGCAGCAGCAGCAGGGAGACTAACGCTTTCACTTCCAGGGTTGCTTTTCAATGTGCGTCTCTGCTGTACAGCAAAGTGTATCTGCAGTAATCCCCTCTTATCCGGATTTCCTTCCCGGGTAGGTCACCGTGGAGCCCTGACGAGGGCTCCCTGTGCTGAGCAGCAGGCTCTCACACAGAGTGGTGGCCGTATGTAGTCCCGGTCTCCCAGCTGAGCCCACGCTCCCGGTCCTTCCTTGGTAGCTATACGCTTGTTCTCTAGGGCTGTCTCCATTTCTGCTTTGTAAGTAAGGTCGTCTACACCAATCTGGGGGCTTCCTTGGTGGCTGGGCGATGAAGAATCTGCCCGCAATGCAGGAGACACAGGTTCGACCCCTGGATTGAGAAGATCCCCTGGAGAAGGAAATGGTAACCCACTCCAGTATTTTTGCCTGGGAAATCCCATGGACAGAGCAGCCTGGTGGGCTGCAGTCCATGGGGTTGCAAAAGAGTCAGTCATGACTTAGCAACTAAACAACCGCCACCACTGTACCAATTTTTAAAAGATGCGTTGATACTTTTCTACTGAAGCAAACCAGTAGCAAAGTTGCTATAGGAGAGTCTCATTCAGGCTTGAGTCCAGGATTTCCAGCCGAAGGTCTGAGACGCTGAGGCTCCTTGTGGCACTCTGCCCCCTCTTAGAACAGTCACCCCGGTCTAAGTCTGCTATTTCCTTCTGCTGAGTAGACGCATTCTTTTCACGTTTGCTTACTAACTACAGCCATGAGCCAAAAAATTATAATTAAATAAAATAAACAGGTCATGGGATGAGTCTTGGAGGAAAACGTTGTCTTTTAATACTCACAATCTTGATTCATTTCACCTCATCTTTATGCTATAATGCTGAGCGAACCAGATTTTTAGAACAAGACTTGCTCTTTGAGCTCAGGAAAAAAAGAAAAAATACATTCCCCCATTTAATCTGGCCCTGACTCTGTGTCTTCTCAATGACAAATTTAAGCTAACTACCTCAGTATCATGGGGATAGCCTTTTTCTTCTTTCCTTTTTTAAAGAGCGGTACTGGAATTTCATCATATTGAATACAAACGGGGAAAAAGTACGTGGTAGAATAAAACTCAAATGCTTTTATGGAATTTTCATTATAAGGCTGTCTGTAATGGAGTTGACCTCATATTCACCTAAGATTTCTCTGGCTCCGAGTTCAGATTTCATGCCAATTAACATGTTAATGACATATATCATTTAAAGAGCCCATCATAACTTTTATCACATCATGTTACATCTATTTCCTTGTAATTAAATCAGAATTACAGGGTGTAATTACTTTTCTTTTCCTGAACACCCATTCCTTTTCAGACATTTAAATGCAAGTACAAGTACTAAAAGACACTTGGAAGTAACAACCTCGTGAAAATATTATCAATTAATGAAAGTGTTGGGTTTCTCCTTCCATCCGATCTCTTTCTGACAAATTCCCTTCTCCCCCTGTGCTTTGGATGACATGGAATGATTGGCCGTATCCAGTCAAATGCTTCGTAAGTTTTTCAAATCCTCAGGGCTCTAGTTTCCATTAATATGCAACGTTCTCACACGTAAATATAATTACATACAATTATTAGCGGAAAAGGATCAGATAAGGTTTATTAAGGAAATATCCTATAATTACCCAAGTCCAAGACTTCCCTTTACATGTTAATTCAACCGAGGGCTGGAATCTGCAATCATTCCACCTGCAAAACAACTATGGACTTTGATTTCACTTTAGGAAGCTGAGAATTCAGGGCAGGACTGGAAAAGGGATACAGCTTTGTTTAAAAGACCTAACCAGGATAATCTAGAGAGACAAAAGACAATGACCCAGATCTGGCCACTTCTGGTCTTTCAAACCCTTCCAAACATTAAACTGACAATTTTAACTTACATCATACTCACGTTGTCGTACAGCAAAAACTCACACAGCATTGTAAAGCGATTCTCCTCCAATTTAATAAATAAATTTTTTTTAAATGACATCATACTTAATTCTTAGCTCTCGTAACTTCAAAGGGTAGCTGAGAAATGCACGTCATTTACAGGCCCGTGGTCTTCTATGAGGATCTGTAAGAATCACGTGGGCAGAGCTTCCAGGGACTAACATGTATGACTTGAGGAACTGGGCACTTAAAGCCAAGTGGAAAATGCCTCCGTTGTGGTGAGGGTGATCTGCGTGCACAGATCCGTCGTTCATCTGACAAGCACTTTCTTAGCGTCTATGTGCTACGTTCTATTCTAGGCATCGTCAATGGATACGATGTTCAAGGTCACTGCTACCCAGGTGCCAACATCCCAGGGGAGGAGAACAGACCAGAAACTAGAGAACAACACAGTGAATAATAGAGTTGCAGCTAGTGATGGGAGCCGAAAGGAAAAGATAACAGAACAAGGGGGTGTGATAAAAAAGTGATGAGCGTTGGGGTGGATGATTTTATTTTTTAATATCTACTTACTTATTATTTCGGCTTCCCTGGTGGCTCAGACAGGAAAGAGTCTGCCTGCAATGCAGGAGACCCAGCTTTGACCCCTAGCTTCAGAAGATCCCCTGGAGAAGGGGATGGCACCCCACTCCAGTATTCTTGCCAAGACAGTCCGGGAGGTAACGGGGAGTTGGATGAGACTGGGTGAGGATGCGCGCCGTGCAAAGACTCAGCCCCCGATTTGGGAGGTGGACCAACAGGAGCTACTCCACAGGCTGGGCAGCGTGTTGGGTCCCCTGCAGCTCCTGCCCACTTGCTGAACAACTGTATCCTCTCTGCCACGTGCCAGACATTGTTCCAAGCCCCAGAGATGCCGAAGGGAACAACAGACACCATCCCTACTCTCTCTCACGGACCTTAAATAGGGGAGAGAGAAGCATCGAACACAAGACCAGATCGCGTGTGATTCTGTGTCGGGCGATGAGAGGTGTCCTGAAGACTGAAACAGGGCGTGGGGGTTGGGACGATAAGAATGAAGGAAAGGGTGGGCACTTAAGATCAGAGGCCCGAGGAAGGCCCTGGGGAGGGCAGGCCTCTGCTCAGGCCTGAACGAGGCGCCATCCAGGTGGGAACCAGAGGCCAGCCTGTGCCTCCCTAACCCAACACGCCACTGCTCCTCCCACTGATGCCAACTCCCCCACCAACTCCTACTCCAGCTCCCCCACCACAGTGCCAACAGAGGAGAAACAGAGAAGGAGGGGGCTTTCACAGGGGAGCGCGGAAGTGGTTTATCAACATGTGATAAAGCCTCTTTCGCATTTCTCTGAAACCTCAGAGGTTTCTTTCCTCCGGTCTCTGCAGGGGGCCCACAGCTTTCTTCTTGATTCCTTTTGTCCCCACCAATGCCCAGGCCTGATTTCTTTCTGCTAAAAGAAACAATTCAGCTCAGCCCCAATTTCTGCCACAAACANCAAAGCCTCTTTCGCATTTCTCTGAAACCTCAGAGGTTTCTTTCCTCCGGTCTCTGCAGGGGGCCCACAGCTTTCTTCTTGATTCCTTTTGTCCCCACCAATGCCCAGGCCTGATTTCTTTCTGCTAAAAGAAACAATTCAGCTCAGCCCCAATTTCTGCCACAAACAAGCCCGCACGCTCAGCAAAACAGGGCTTTCTTCGGAAAGGCGAGTGCTGACCATTGCTGCCCACCAGAGACCTCATGTTCCACACTCCTGTCCCAAGTGGCTCAACGCACTATTTCTCCTTAGAACACTTGGTGAAGGAAATTGTGAACGCAGCTGTCCCCTTGTAAATGGGTTGTGGAACACACATCCCTACTTGCTCCCTTCACACTCAGCCCAGGACGTGAAATTCCTGCCCGTGGCGTTTCTTCCCGTCTGTGGCTTCCCGTGTTTACCCTTTCTTGATGTATAATCAGGCCAAGATGAGAAAGTAGCTGAATTCTTGCCTTGCATCTACGGACTTTGGTGAACTATGGAGATCCAAGAAGTTGTGCTNCCAGGACGTGAAATTCCTGCCCGTGGCGTTTCTTCCCGTCTGTGGCTTCCCGTGTTTACCCTTTCTTGATGTATAATCAGGCCAAGATGAGAAAGTAGCTGAATTCTTGCCTTGCATCTACGGACTTTGGTGAACTATGGAGATCCAAGAAGTTGTGCTAGAACACAAGCACACCGACTCCTCAGAAGGCCGACCCTGGTGATTCGGGCTGAAATGCACAGCATCGCTGCCCAGCATGAGAGCAGCCGCATGCGTGAGGCTGGGCATGGCCGTGTTCCAACACCACTTCATTTCTAGGCACTGAGATTTGAGTCTTACTGATTCTTGCACGTCACAACATATTGCTACAGTTTTGATTTCATTTTTACCAGTGGTGTGTGTGTGCGCGTGCATGTTCAGCCAACTCTTTGTCCAACTCTTTGCAACCCCATGGATTGTTGCCCATCAAGCTCCTCTATCCGTGGGGTTTTTTCCATGCAAGAATACTGCAGTGGGTTGCCATTTCCTTCCCTAGGAGTCTTTCCCACCCAGGGATCGAACTAATGTCTTCTGTGTCTCCTGCATTGGAGATAGATTCTTTACTGTTGAACCATCAAGGAAGCCCAGACTGAAGAGTAAATTAGTAGAATAATATAAAGGCAAGTTTGTAATGAAAGAGAGGAATATAGAAGTGGTAGCTGATCTAATGGAAAATGGAGTCATTAGTGACAGAAAGCTGTAGCTAGACAAGAGCAACCTTTGTCTCAAAGTCTGCCTGGAGCCATATGTGATCTCATGGTATAACCAGTAACAAGAAATGTGTCTGTTTTCTTAACAGACACTTTCTCAACAGTTTCATTAATTGGTTTCCAGGGATGATATGAAAGTTTCATTTCATATTACAAAATCCACTGAGTAATAGAGATTGCTTGAATTCAATGTTAAGAATAATCCTGAAGCCATACCTGGGTGTAGAAGTGAGGAGCAGTGGCAGATATATTTTGTGTGTGGCATCTTCCAGTTAGAGTTGATAGGGACGGTAGTATAATGATAGACAATGGGAATGAGACTTGGAAATAATACTTTTATGTTATCATTTGATAAGTCATCCTGAGAGTTGTGCTGGATATGATTTCCAGAACTGTTTAGCTGCTGAATAGGGTTGGAAAGCAATAGAGGAATGTGAATTAATGAGATGCAAAAGGTATTTACAGAATCAAGGGTAGGAACAATAAGCAGAGTTAGAAGAGACAGTTGGTCAGTGGAGATGAAGGGTTCTGAACTTTACACGCCTCTCATTAACATATTCTTGACCTTTAATTTAATGTCTGAATGTTGCATTATAGGCAGCTTCCTTGAAATATTTGTCATAAGAGAATAATTCTGGATAAAGGTCTTTGTGAAACAATTTAACTTGTCTAACTTTTTAAAATTCTCATAAGGCAATATTAAGAGGTCAATATGTCAACTGTAGAGGATCACTCTCTGATTTTTATGTTTCCAATACTTTCTTAAATGTATATTTAAATTGTAACTTCATAGACTTCTCTTAAAAAACACAGACTTACCATTTTCTTGAATAAGAGGTAGCAGGAGCATTCCCTTAAAAGTGCCCCCACATACTTGTTTCATCTTTTTACTTATCTATAATTTCATTTTATTCTAAATGAACAAATTCTAATTTACATTGTGAAACAACATATAAAAGTGATTTTTGAAATTTTCTTTTATTTATGTATAACTGACATACAACTTTATATTAGTTTCAGGTGTACAACATAATGATTCAATATTTGTATATATTGTGAAATGATCACCATTAAAAGTCTAGTTAACATGCATAACTATATAGCTACAGTTTTTTTTTTCTTATAAGATTTACTCTTGGCAAATATGCAATACAGTTTTACTAGTGACGGTCAGCATGCTGCTGCTACTGCTGCTACGTCACTTCAGTCGTGTCCGACTCTGTGCGACCTCATAGATGGCAGCCCACCAGGCTCCCCTCCCTGGGATTCTCCAGGCAAGCATACTCGAGTGAGTTGCCATTTCCTTCTCCAGTGCATGAAAGTGAAAAGTGAAAGTGACATTGCTCAGTCATGTCTGACTCTTCATGACCCCATGGACTGTAGCCTACCAGGCTCCTCTGTTCATGGGATTTCCCAGGCAAGAGTACTGGAGTTGGTTGCCATTGCCTTCTCCAACAGTCAGCATATTGTACGTTAAATCCTCATGATTTATTTATACTATTATAGGAGGTTTATACTTTTGACTCCTTTCACCTATTTCTTGCACCCGTCATCCTCCATTTCTGCAATCACAAACGTGTTCTCTGTATCTGTGAGTATGGCTTGTTTGTTTTAGATTTCACACATAAATCCATTAACCTATTGATGTACACCTATATTGCTTCTGTATCTTGGCTATTGTGAAAAATTCTGTCCTGAACATGGCAGGGTGCACATATCTTTTCAAGTTACTGTTTTAACTTTCTTTGGATAAATACCTAGAAATGGAATTGCTGGACATATTATAGTTCTATTTTTATTTTTTAAGGTGCCTCCATAGTGAAAAAGTTGGCTTAAAGCTAAACATTCAGAAAGCTAAGATCATGGCATCCAGTCCCATCACTTCATGGGAAATAGATGGGGAAACAGTGGAAACAGTGTCAGACTTTATTTTTTTAGGCTCCAAAATCACTGCAGATGGTGAGTGCAGCCATGAAATTAAAAGACACTTACTCCTTGGAAGGAAAGTTATGACCAACCTAGATAGCATATTAAAAAGCAGAGACATTATTTTGCCAACAAAGGTCTGTCTAGTCAAGGCTATGGTTTTTCCAGTAGTCATGTATGGATGTAAAAGTTGGACTGTGAAGAAAGCTGAGCATTGAAGAATTGATGCTTTTGAACTGTGGTGTTGGAGAAGACTTGAGAGTCCCTTGGACTGCAAGGAGATCCAACCAGTCCATTCTAAAGGAGATCAGTCCTGGGTGTTCATTGGAAGAAATGATGCTAAAGCTGAAACTCCAGTACTTTGGCCACCTCATGCGAAGAGTTGATTCATTGGAAAAGACTCTGATGCTGGGAGGGATTGGGGCCAGGCAGGAGGAGAAGGGGACGACAGAGGATGAGATGGCTGGATGGCATCGCCAACTCAATGGACGTGGGTTTGGGTGAATTCCGGGAGTTGGTGATGGACAGGGAGGCTTGGTGTGCTGCAATTCATGGGGTCGTAAAGAGTCAGACACAACTCAGCGACTGAACTGAACTGATACTATTTTCCATACTGGCTACACCAATTTACATCCTCATGAACAGAGTATAAGGGTTCCTTTTCTGCCGCATTTTGCCAATATTTATTACTTATAGACATTTTGATGATCATAATTCTGACAAGTGTGAAGTGATATCTCACTGGGATTTCAATTTTCAGTTCCCTGATAATTAATGATATTGTACATCTTTTCATGTGCCTGTTGACCATTTGTATGTCTATTTTTGTGGAAAAAAATAAAAACTGTTTAGATTCTCTGCCCATTTTCTAATAAGATTTTTTTGTTTTTTGCTATTGAGTTGTATGAGACCTTTACTTATTTAGGATATTAACACATTATCTGACCTATGATTTCCACACATTTTCTTCCATTCAGTAAGTTAGCTTTTTATTTGTTAGTGGCTTCTTTTTCTATGCAGAGGCACTTTCATTTGATGTAGTCTCTCTCTCTTTTTTTTTTTTTAAATTTTTGCTTTGTTGTCTTTGCTTTTGGTGTCAAATCCAAAAAATCATCACCAAGATCAATGTTAAGGGATTTATCATTTATGTTTATGGTTTCAAGTCTTATGCTCAAGTATTTAATCCATTTTGAATTTACTTTTGTGTATGGTATAAGACATTCTTATGCTTGTTCAGCTTGTCCAGCACCATTTAAAGAGAATGGCTCTGCACCATTGTATATTCCTGATTCCTATATGATAACTTAATTGATCATATATGTTCAGATTTACTTTTGGCTATTTTTTTCCACTGATACGTGTGTCTGTTATTCATACCAATACAATTTCTTTTGATTCCTATAATTTTATAATAAATATTGAAATCAAGACATGTGATCCTTCCAGCTTTGTTCTTTTTTCTCAAGATTTGTTTGGCTATTTGGGGTGGTTCTATACAAATTTTAGAATTATTCTATTTCTGAGAAAAGTTATATAGGAGTTTTGATAGGGTTTTTTTGAATCTGTAGATTGTTTGGGGTAGTGTGGACATTTTAAACAATGCAAATTATATTCAATGGACATGAGATATTTTTCCATTTATTTGTGTCTTCTTCAATTTCCTTC
>SJYA01005615.1:1318579-1335687 GCA_006410615.1 Neotragus moschatus | reverse complement strand
GTGAAATATTTTTGGCCAAATATCTGCTAATAGCCTTATGAGATTCCCCCTATATGTAATAAGTTGCTTTTTTCTTACTGCCTTTAAGATTTTCTCTGTATTTTTAAGGTTTTTTTTTTTAATGTGTCTCAGTGTGTTTTTCTTTGGGTCCATCTTATTAGGCTTCCTGACCTGATTGTCTATATCCTTCCACAGATTCAGTTCAGTTCAGTTCAGTTGCTCGATCGTGTCCGACTCTTTGTGACCCCATGAACTGCAGCACACCAGGCTTCCCTGTCAATCACCAACTCCCAGAGTTCACCCAAACCCATGTCCATTGAGTCAGTGATGCCATCCAACCATCTCATCCTCTATCGTTCCCTTCTCCTCCTGCCCTCAATCTTTCCCAGCATCAGGGTCTTTTCCAATGAGTCAACTCATCACATCAGGTGGTCAAAGTATTGGAGTTTCAGCTTCAACATCAGTACTTCCAATGAACACCCAGGACTGATCTCTTTTGGGATGGATCCCATCCCAAAGACTGGTTGGATCTCCTTGCAGTCCAAGGGACTCTCAAGAGTCTTCTCTAACACCACAGTTCAAAAGCATCAATTCTTCAGCACTCAGCTTTCTTTATAGTCCAACTCTCACACCCATACATGACTACTGGAAAAACCATAGCCTTGACTAGATGGACCTTTGTTGACTGAGTAATGTCTCTGCTTTTTAATATGCTGTCCAGGTTGGCCATAACTTTCCTTCCAAGGAGTAAGTGCTTTTAATTTCATGGCAGCAATCACCATCTGCAGTGATTTTGGAGCCCCAGAAAATAAAGTTGCCATTGTTTCCACTGTTTCCCCATCTATTTGCCATGTAGTGATGGGACCTGATGTAATAATTTTAGTTTTCTGAATGTTGAGCTTTAAGTCAACTTTTTCACTCTCCTCTTTCACTTTCATCAAGAGGCTCTTTAGTTCTTCACTTTCTACCATAATGGTGGTGTCATCTGCATATCTGAGGTTATTGATAATTCTACCAGAAATCTTGATTCCAGCTTGTGCTTCTTCCAGCCCAGTGTGTCTCATGATGTACTTCGCATATAAGTTAAATAAGCAGGGTGATGATATACAGCCTTGATGTACTCCTTTTCCTATTTGGGACCAGTCTGTTGTTCCATGTCCAGTTCTAACTGTTGCTTCCTGACCTGCATACAGGTTTCTCAAGAGGCAGGTCAGGTGGTCTGCTATTCATATCTCTTTCAGAATTTTCCACATTTTGTTATGATCCACACAGTCAAAGGTTTTGGCATAGTCAATAAAGCAGAAATGGATGTTTTTTTCATAGATTAGGAAAGCTTTAACCATTATTTCTTCAAATGCTATTGCTGGCCCTTTTTCTCTTTTCTCCTTAGGAGAACTTCATAAAGTAAATGATAATCCACTTGATGATGTCTCAGGGGTTCTTCAAGGTATCTTCATTTCTTCTAACTCTTTTTTTTTGTTTGTTTTGTTTTGTTTTCATTTTTCTGCTCTATTTTCCATTGCTTTATCTTCCAGCTCATCAGTTCATGCTTCTACCTCATACATTCTGTTCTTGAACCCTTTTCACATATTTTCCATTCAGTTTTAATTTCTGTTTGGTGCTTTCTTATATTTCCTATTTATGTTGTTGTTGCTTAAGTTATCACTGTGTTAATCCTTTCTTTAATACTCTGGAGATCAGTGAGCATTTTCATGATTATTACTTCGAACTATTTATCATATAGGTTGCTTATCTCTTTTTCATTCAGATATCTTTCTGAGGATTTGCCTTGCATTTTGATTTGGAATCTATTCCTCTGTCTCTTCATTTTGCTTATCTTTCTGTGTTTGTCTATATGTAGTAAGCAAAATGGCTACTTCCCTCAGTTTTAAAGAGTGAGTGGTTTTGTATAAGAGCCATTCCATGTAGCCCAGAAGCCCAATCTCTTCTGGTTATAAGAGATAAACATCCTATGGACAGCCCTCATGTGGGCTGCATGCATCTGCTGGCTGTGTTAGAGTCCATGGTTGCTGTTCAGGGAGGGTAATGCTCAAGGGGCGCCACCTGACCTGGTTGCTGCCTAACCACTATGTGAGGAGGGAAGTTTTAAAGTTGCTTGCACATCCTGGTTGCAATTTGGCCTCTGTGAGTGATGAGTGGGGCTTGGAGCACTCATCTGGCTTCCAAGTGGTCTTTGTGCAGTGTGGGTGGAGCTCAGGTTGTTCCAGATTGGTTGTGAGTCAGTTGTTGCAAAGGAATGGCAGGACTTTGGGTCATTGCCTGGTCCAATTGCAACTCGGCTGCTGTGCATGGAAGGTTTGGCTCAGCACACTTGCATGTCCAGATCTGCATGGGGTGCCGTACAATTTATTCTTGATATACTCTTATTGCTGAGGTTGTGCCAAGGCCTCTCAGTGATCCAAAGAAAGTAATCTCATTTAGCACACAGTCAGGCTGATTTCATGCCAGACCTTCAGGCAGCAGCCTTTAAAATAATGGGTTTGCCAAAATGTTCCTTTGGTTTTTAAGTAAAAATAAAAAGACACATTTGTCAGTTTTGCCAAGAACTTTACTGAACAAATGTAGTCACCATTTTGTTCCACTACACTCTAGCATTTTACAAGCAACTTCATTATTCCATTTTCCCAAAACTTTTCATCTTTTTGAACAAATAACTGTTCTAAGTGCCTTTTACAGTCTTAAGTAAACTGTAATTTTTTCCATTAAAAAATTCTGTAAATACCAAAATAAATGGAAATCTGAAGGTTCAATGTCTGGTGAACATGGTGAATGAATCAGAACTTCCAGGCTAGCTATAACAGTTTTTGCCTGGTCATCAAAGAACATGTGGTCTTGTGTTATCCTGGTGAAGGATTATGCATTTTCTGTTGACCAGTTCAAGATACTTTTTGTCAAGTATTGTTCTCAGTCAGTCTAATTGGGAGCAGTAGTTCTTGAAATGAATTGTTTTGGTTTTTGGAAGGAGTTCATAGTAGAGTGGAGCAGGCAATGGCAACCCACTCCAGTGTTCTTGCCTGGAGAATCCCAGGGATGGGGAGGCCTTGTGGGCTGCAGTATAAGGGGTCGCACAGAGTCGGACACAACTGAAGTGACTAAGCAGCAGCAGCAGCAGCATAGTAGAGGAGTCCCTTCCAGTCCCATCATATACACAATATCATCGTCTTTGGATGAAGATTGGGCTTTTGTGTGCTTGGTGTTGACTCATTAGGGCCTGCCCCATGATCTCTTATGTTCAGCATTGTTGTACAGTATCCACTTTTCATTGTCCATCACAGTTTGCTTTAAAAATGAAAGATTTTTATTACATTTAAGTAGAGGATCACATGCAGAAATAAGGTCAAGAATGTTTTATCATTTAACTAATGTGTAAACCAAACATCAAAGTGATGAACACAACCATGCTAATGCAAATAATTTTCAACACTTGATTTGGATATTTTGAGTATGTCAGCTATCTCCCATGATGTTTAATGTTCCTCGTTCTTAATTAATGTCTCAATTTGATTGTTATCAACTTCAACTGGTCTACCTGACTATGGAGCACTATCCAGCAAGAAATCTCCAGCACAAAACTTCACAAACCACTTTTGACATATTTATTCAGTCACAGCTATTTCTCCATATAGTACACAAATCTTTTGTTGCATTTCAGTTGCATTTTTACCTTTCCTGAAATAATAAAGCATAATATATTGAAAATATTTATTTTCCCCCCCATCTTCAGTATTGAAATGGCTATACAAAAATTCACAAATTTTGGCTTTTTTAAAAATGCATGCTGATATGACAGTTGTCATAATACAATCTAACAAAATTGTTTTAAATGAAATGAAAGATAACTAAGCACTACTAGAGGCATCTTGCAAAAACCACTGAATGAAATTTTTGGGCAACCCAGTATGTGGCTGTGTACAGCCCCATGTAGCCACAATCAAAATTCCTGCCTGCCTCCAGACTAGGACATCTAGTAGTGCCCTTTGGACAACAATTTCCAAAATTGGAACGCCTGATGAGTGCATAAGGTCCTTTCTGCAGAGTCTTGTTGAGCTGTCTTGAGGCCAAAAGGGTGCACAAGGAAGATGTCTCCCTGCTTAATTTCCCTGGGAGTGCCTCCTTAGCCTCTATTTGTATAAGTAGCCTAAACCTTGTCCCTTGGGGCTAAGCTCCAGGCTAAGTAAATAGGGCTTTTTCACAAGAAGATTGGGGGTGTGTTTCAGTCTGCTTTCTGTGCAGTGCCCTGAGAGTGGTGGCCTGCCAAGAACTGTGTTTCTGACTGTTATAGTCCCTTGGAACTCAGGAACACCAGCACCCTTGTCCACCAGGCAATCAAAGGTTGTCCCCTATGTGACTGCTGGCTTTAGCTAGTCAGTTAGAGAGTGTTGGAGCAGAGCTTGCTATCTTGCTTCAGGAAGGCAGTGGGGAAATGACTTGATTCCATGTGCCACAGTCTTCAGCAGTACAGCATGAAAGGGCCTTGTCTGCATGCACCTCAGCTTTAGGCCTGGGAGTATGCAGTTTATTTCAAAATTTGCATTTCCCATGCAGTCTCTAACTGAATGCTTACCAAAACTTTTAGATTTGCCAGAATGCAGTCCAGAACATCTACTGCATTTGTACTGGAGGCCTCCTTAATCTTGATTGCCCTATTCAGTTGTTTATGTTTCTCAAAGGAACTAGTTGGCTTTTATCTCTGAGTTGCAGACAGAAACTGAAAGCAGTGACTTTAGAAACAAAGATTTTGGCAAACAAGCAACTGCCTGGGGGTAAAGAAACTCAGAATATTTCAGCACAAACAGTGTTTTGACAATGGCTCAAATTGTCACGGCACAATAATTAGAAAACATTGCCAAGATCATAGTCTTTCAATAAATTCATGGTAAAACTGTCTTGTCAAATTCTGCTTAGGTAAATTGCTTCAGGGCTTTTTCTTTTGAAAAGATAAATGCTAATTATCATTTAAATATCTCTTACTCAGATTTTACAGTTTTATAGCCAAGAATGATAAACAGCAACAACTAGCACCTCAATGGTATTCACATGTTCAAAATACTTAGCAGACACTAAGTAGAACCTGGGGATTTGGGATACTCTGCCTCACTGGGATTGCAACCAGGAGATTACATACTACAAAGATTTATTTTTTGTCGTCTGTCCAATAGCTTTTCTTGAATATTTAGCAGCCTGTTCACTTCCCAGGACAGATTGCCATTAATGGTGTCAATTAGTGTTGTAACTGGTTTTCTTAGGTTGACAGCCAAAACTGACTCTGCAATGTTCTGTCTCTCCTATGCACTTTTTTGATGCAACAGCCAACATTCTGGCTACATTGATGAGACCCAAAGTGGAAGAAGGAAAAAGAATTTCAAAATTTTAAATTGACTTACAGATGCCTTCTTATCTGTATTTTCTAACATTCCCACAGTTGAATGTTGATCTTTGTCGCAAATATGCTGTCTTAATTTTATAAAGTACAATATTCACCAAAGAAGACACATTTAAAGATGCAAATTAGTCTGAGATGCACTTCTAATTATTAAAGCAATTTCAACTTGAAATTGCTATTCCATCAAAATATTTAGTCAATGCAGTCTATGCATTGATGTTTAGAAAGCATACAAATTTCCTTTTTTCTTTACATGGTGTTACAGAATTGTGATCATCTTTATTAGCAATCATTTAAAATATCACTATTAAATTATTTCCAGTATTCCGTGAATGTCTAGATCTTAAACATTTTCCGGAGATTTGTGATTCAACAGAAGCAAGTTTAAAACTATTGCAGTTCATTTATGCACTTAATTGTTTATGTTAAACTTTTCCCTCAAAACTTATGACACTTTTAGAACATGTCTTAAGGCTGTTTTATCACTTCTACAATAGTAACAATAATACAAGACATCCATGCTGAGATAATATTATAGTAACAGCTTGAAAAATTTCTTAGAAACCAGAGTCTATCTGTAAGATTGATAATTCAATTAACCTTTTTAAATATAATTGAAACCAAGTCGGGATAATCTACCCAGAAACTAAGTTACATCAGTTGAACACCAGCACTATTGTTGCAGGCTTTCCAGGGTCCAAACTGTGGGCTCTTGTCCAACACTCAGAAATGAATTGTCTGTAGAGACACATGTGCTGAAAAAGCAAGAGATTTTATTGGGAAAGCGTGCCTGGGCAGAGAGCAGTAGGGTAAGCAAACCCAGAAGAATTCCTCTGCCACATGGCTTGAAGTTTCAGGATTTATGGTGATGGGATTAGCTTCTGGGTTGTCTTTAGCCAATCATTCTGACTCAGGGTCCTTCCTGGTTGTACACACACTGCTCAGTGCTCAGCCAAGATAGATGCCAGAGAGGATTCTAGGGGATGGTTAAACACGTGATGTCAGTCTTTAACCTTTACAGGACTCTTCCAGTTGGTGGTGGCTTATTACTTCCATGTTCCTTACCAGGACCTCCTGTCATAAAACAACTTATGCACTATGGTACCTGGCCAGGGTGGATGGTTTCAGTCAATGTGCTTCCCCTAACACTATCATAGAATAATGTAGAATAGAACAATACAATTGGTACAATAACATGAAACCAAAGGAAATATTGTGAAGATTAAATGAAATAACATTTTGCTGGGAACCAAGTTAATAAAGATTACTTTACTTCTCTCTTAATTTTATTTTATACCTTTCTATAAAAAAAGTCCCTCTTACTTCTTGGGTGTAACTGCATTGGAAGAGTGGGTGGAGAAAAAGAGAAAACTAATGTGGTGCATTTAAAAAATGTATTGTTTGTTGTAATGTCATGTATAGGTTAGCATAAAATTCAAGAAAATGTGACAATCTTAAAAAAAGAAAGCAATAGGTTTTTCTTTGTGTGTTTCCTCCAGTTTTACTGAGATATAATTGATATATATCACTGTAAGTTTAGGGTATATGAAGTAACAATCATGAAATGATCACAAGAATAAATTTAGTGACTCTCCATTATCCCATATAGACACAAGGTAAAAAGAAAAAAAATTTCCTTGTGACGAGCATTCTTAAGGTTTTACTCTCTATTTCTTTTTAATGGATGGATTTTAGATTAATGTTAACCACTTTACATGGATAACTCTATTTTATTCTTAAACAAATGTATTGAGGCAAGCATTATTACTTTTATCTGTTGTAAAGAGGTTAACATCGAGGCTCAGAGGTTATGTAATTTGCCCAGAGTCACAAAGCTGGGAATTTGAATTCAGTTCTCTTTGATTCCACAACATACACTCATAATTGCCATACATAATTTTCAATAAAAAGGAAGTGATTTATTCAGCAAGAAATATCAGGTTGTAGTTTTGCTAAAACTAAAAACACTGATTAAGAAGTAAAATGCTTTAAAATTGATACATACAGATAAACTAGGTTTATTTTGGCCCCGAGAAGAGAAGTCTTGTGTCCAAGAGCTGATAGGTTTATTTGGATGTATGTATATATTAGTCTGCTATAAGGAAAAGGGAGAATTATTTTAGGTGTCTGCTTTAGTAGAGTGCTTCAAACCTACTAGAACCAAAGGATGGAAGTTCTAGTGAGGCAGATACTGGCTGAATGTAGGAAAACAAAGCAAAAAAGTACACTTTCTAACAAACATAGCTGTGCAAAGATGTCAGTGTTGAAGGAGAGACAAAAAGACTATTTTAGAGATGTTCAGTTTAGTTCAATTCAGTTCAGTCGCTCAGTCGTGTCCAACTCTTTTCAGCCCTATGAACTGTCCATCACCAACTCCCGAAGCTTACCCAAACTCGTGTTCATCATGTTGGTGATGCCATCCAGCCATCTCATCCTCTCTCATCCCCTTCTCCTCCTGCCCTCAATCCCTCCCAGCATCAGGGTCTTTTCCAATGAGTCAACTCTTCCCATGAGGTGGCCAAAGTACTGGAGTTTCAGCTTCAGCATCAGTCCTTCCAATGAACACCCAGGACAGATCTTCTTTAAGATGGACTGGGTAGATCTCCTTGCAGTCCAAGGGACTCTCAACAGTCTTCTCCAACACCACAGTTCAAAAGCTTCAATTCTTCAGTGCTCAGCTTTCTTCATAGTCCAACTCTCACATCCATACATGACCACTGGAAAAACCACAGCCTTGACTAGATGGACCTTTGTTGGCAAAGTAATGTCTCTGCTTTTGAATATGCTGTCTGGGTTGGTCATAACTTTCCTTCCAAGGAGTAGGCATCTTTTAATCTCATGGCTACAATCACCATCTGCAGTGATTTTGGAGCCCCTTGCCCCCCAAAATAAAGTCTGACACTGTTTCCACTGTTTCCCCATCTATTTCCCATGAAATGATGGGACCAGATGCCATGATCTTCGTTTTCTGAATGTTGAGCTTTAAGCCAACGTTTTCACTCTCCTCTTTCACTTTCATCAAGAGGCTCTTTAGTTCCTCTTCACTTTCTGCCATAAGGATGATGTCATCTGCATATCTGAGGTTGTTGATATTTCTCCTGGCAATCTTGATTCCAGCTTGTGCTTCTTAGAGATGTTAGAAATAATTTATGTCACTTTATCTTCCAATTGAAGGAAGATCTAAAAGTCCCTCTAATCTTTGAATTTCATGATCTACATCTTTACTAACAGACTCTTGAGCTTCATGCCATTGGTTTCTTAGACAAAAAGTCACTGATACAATAATGTTTCATGCTTTTAAGTGAAAGTATATTGTTGTAACAAAAGTAGACCATCAAAATTTGGGAAACAATGTGTATCATGATTTTAAATAAGTTAATAAAGAGTATTGTTTTTTGTATGCATTAGTCTGTGAAATGGTCCATCTAGTACATATCAGAGAACACATTTAATAAGCAATGTAGCTTTTAATGGAAGGAGTGACAATATTTAAATACTTATTTCTCTATGATATTTTCTCACATTTTCCTCTTTTCTTTTGCTTTCTTCTGTGCCTTGTATTTGTGAAACTGCATCCCCCTAAAACAGTTCCTCTGCCAAGTTTCTGATTAACCTCTCTATCCAAAAAAATTATTCATTTCCTTGTCTAACACCTGTTCTCTTCACAATCGAGGAGAATCAAAGAGAAAAGGGGACTGAAAAGGAGCAGTACCCTGCATAGCCTTCCGGAGCATAAAAGCCTTTCCATGTTCCTGTTTCTTGTTTGTAAGGAAAATATTTCAGCCTCCTAGACCCTTTCTCAGTTCCAAGGGGCAGACTCAATTACTAATTAGGAGAGTGAGAAAATGCAGAAAGAAACAATAGTGTAGCATGAGGCTTGGTCTTGGTTCCTAATCAGGGAATGTGCATAACAATTGATACATATCTCTGAGTTCCACAGGAAGTATAAGGCCCCCACCCAGGCTGAAGATGGTAACTTCAGCTAAGAAAAACCAGGACAGGTTGGATACAGAAGGCTGATGATTGAGATTCCTGAAACACCACTGTTACCTCACCTCCAAACAATCAGAGGAAGGTTACACACCCTGCCTCCCGCTCCCCAAATTTTGCTTATAAATTTTTTTTTCCCTGAAACTCATTGAGGAGTTTGGGTCTTTTGAGTACAAACCACTTATCCTTGCACGGCTCTGCAATAAATCATTCTCTGCTCCAACCTCATGTTTGGCTTCATGGTGCCTTGGACACATTTAAATTGGGTTTAACAACGTTTAGTGCAGTAGACTAGGCCTGGGATTGTTTTAGGCTTAAAGATTCCAGTCTTCCGCTTATTCTTAGCTTAACAAGACTAGGAATGAAATCTAAAGGAAAAGAAGCAGGATGTGGGATGCTTAGATTAACTGGGCTTAAGGTTTTTCATCCTAAAACTCTTCCATCACTGTTGCCTTTCTAAAGCACATTCAGTCATTAGTGTAAGGTATAGTTCAGGCCAAGGCAGAAAGAGGAAAGACGACCTCAACAGAAGTAGGTTACCTTTATTCAGGCAAGGAGGGGCGACAATTGGCCTAAGGACCAGGCTGAGCGTGGAGAGAGATCAGGGAGGCTCTATATTTATAGGGAGATTTGTGGAAGCGATAAGGGAAACATTAATCAGGCGGGATGTTTTGGGTAGTCTTTAGTTGAGATGGCATTTGTAGTTGGGCAGGAGGTGATAAGTCTTCTGGGCAGGTGTAGAGGGTGGAAGTTTTCTGGACGGGGGTGATGACTTCCAGATAGATGCATTCGGCCTGGAGCATCAGGGCGGGACCTAAAATTCTGTTTTTTTTTCTCTGCAGTTAGATGATTCAGCAAGGGCCTTTGAGACTGTTGTTTTCTTTTCTAGGCCCCAAAGACTCCTTCATTCTGGACCCTGAAATCATTTTTTAAAAAAATGGGGAAAAGGGCACTGTATCTCTCTGGCTACTTCCTGCTAGACAGTGGCGACGATTCGGGTCTGGAATGGAGGATCATCTTAAGGCCCAGGGTCTCTTTTTTCTGAGCTTGGGGTGAGTCTCTCAAGAAGAAGAATGGTCCTGACCTGATCTTGAAAGATGGCCTGAATCTGTTCTTGTAGAAACCTGCTCCATGTCTTCATTAAGTTCTTGGGACAGCTTGTAGTAGAAATGGGTAGAGGTCGAGATGCCTCCAATCCGGGTGCCTAGGGCTGCTGCTATGCTAGTCCCAATCAAGAGGTGGGCTATGACAGCTCGTCTTTTCCTGTGGGAAAGTTCCCCTTGGGTGTAGACTATTTGTTCTACCTCTTCTTTGAGGAATGTTAGACCCGGGGTCAGGAAGACCAAGATGCAAGGTCCAGGGGGATCCAAGAGGAGACATGAATATGCATAGGTCCCCCAGACAATGAAGATTCCCGGGTTGGTGCAATTATTTGTGCTGTTGCAGAGAACCCAAGTGGAACAAAAGGAGGGAGCTGAGTTTGTAAGACCAGTGTAGTTGGGACTAGAGTAGTTAACACAGGTTAGGTTTGAAGAGGCTGAGAGAAGGACATTGTCAGAGACTGGCCCAATGAGTTGTGTAGTTTTTTGTTGGGAAGGGGAGGTATAGATGCCCTGTGACAGCCAGGTTGAAGGTAAAGGAATTGCTATGTGCGGTGAGGGAGACAGTGACATGCATATCCAACCCGGGGATGTGTGTTGTATGTACTGGAAGAATTGGAAGGAGGAATTGGGAAGGCGGGTAAGGTGTTGGTTTCCAAAGGGAAGTTTTAAGAGAGGCCGTAATTAGGAAAGGAGATCTAGGCGTTTATAAGGCTCAGGGGTCACCTGTAATTGGGAAATTATGTTCTTTATGACTTGTTCTTGTTTCTTTTGCCGATTTTGATCTAGTACCCTGCCCCCATCTGAGTACTCCCAGTGGGTAATGGGATAGAAACATGTTTCTTCCATTTGGCTTATGGCAGGTACTCACGAAACTTCCTCTATTTTGTACTTTAATAGTGAGTAGGGATTTGGACTTTGAACCCCCGAGGTCATGGTGCATGATTTTGGAGCTGTATTATAACATGAGGAATGTACACAGAAATAAATGTCAGAGCAGGGGCAGGGAATAGCCAAAAAGCTGGGAAGTGCAGCAAGGATAAGGAACAGAGGAGTCATAGGCTCTTAGTTAAGCAGTGCGGAGGAAATAGCAGCCTGGGAGTAGAACTCAGCTAGCAACATAGGCAATACCCACGGAAAGATGAAGGATAGGTGGCCAGTCCTGAGGGGAGACAGTTACTAGGCTTATAGCAAGGATTAAGATTAAGAGTGCTATTATGGTTAGAGAGACAGGGAGAGGCCAGTCAGGACGAGGGGGAAAAGGCCCAAGCTGATGGTTGTCTGAATCTGAGGAGGAACAGTGTTCATTAGCATGTAGAATGATGTGGAGAATAAGAGTAAAGAAATCAATTTCGTTTGGAGTAAGGCTGTAGAAAGTTCCCTGGAGCCACATTTGAGACACCAGTGTAGTCAGGTCTTTGAAGGAGGTTCCTGTTGGGGCTCTGGTCCAGAGGTCGTGTAGTAGTTGGGTCAGGAACAGTTGCAGATTGAAGAGAGTCCAGGTCATTCAGTGTCTTCTTGACTGGTTGACAGAGGTTGTTGCCAGGTGAATTTTAAGGAGGTGGGCCCTGTGAGGGAGACCTCATAGGGGTCAGTTAAGGAGGGCAGTGCAAGATCAGAGGTGATCCGTTTCAGGAGAGAGAGGTGTCCCAGGAGGTGACCTTCTTGAGTTTTGCTGCAGTTGGGGTAAGGAGGGTGATTTTGAATGGTCCCTGCCACTTTGGGGTTAGGTGACCCTGGAGATTATCGACAGATAGACCATGTCCGCAGTTTGTAAAGGGGGCAGAGAGGCTTGAGGGTCAGGGGCAGGCAAGTTGTGGTTGACATATTTCCAGAGGGCATTGCGGAGTTCCGCCAGCAGAGGCAAGTGTAGGAAGCTTGGTATGGAGGAGGTTCAGGGGGAAGTCCAGGAGAGAGCATGGGGCCTTCCATATGTCACCTCAAAGGGGCTCAGCCCCAGGGGCTTTCTGGGCAAAGCCCGCACTCTGAGGAGAACAACTGGCAAAAGTTTAGTCCAATCCAGATGTACCTTGAGGGTTAGTTTGGTAAGGGTTTCTTTGATTATTCTATTCATCCTTCCTACCTTTCCTGAGGACTAGGGACGGTATAGAATGTGAAATTTCCAAGGCATCTGTAAGAACTGGACAAGTTGTTAAGTGACCTTGGATATAAATTCCAGGCCATTATCAGACTGTAGGGATGAAGACAGGCCAAACCTGGGGATAATTTCTGTGAGGAGGATTTGGGCCATGATATGGGCTCTTTTGCTTGTAGTGGGAAATGCTTCTATCCATCCCGAAAAGATGTCCACAAGGACCAGAAGGTATCTGACTCTCCGGACTGGGGGCATATGAGTAAAGTCTATCTGCCAATCCTGTGCTGGGAGGCTGCCTCACATTTGATGGGTTGGAAAGGACATCGATTTAAGGTTGGAACTGGGGTTATTACATTGACATGTTTGACAGGAGCGGGTAAGATTATCTAAATATTGTTGGTCAGCACTGGATATGGGGAAGTGGTTACAGAGGTACTGTTGGAATGTCTTGGATGAGGGATGAAAAAGTGAGGGTAGATAAGAGAGAGGATTTCTCTGGTGGTGGGAGGATTGGGTGGAGTCAGAGCTAAAATGACAGGGAGGGAAGGATGGGACAGTGCTATCTCCTTTGCCTTCTGGTCTGCAGCATTGTTGCAGGCTGATATGAGACTTCCCTTTTGATGTCTCCTGCAGTGGAGGATGGCAGCTTTGTTTGGTAAGAGTGCTGCCTCTAGAAGTTTGCGGATCAGGTCTGAGTTAATAATGGGGGATCCCTTTTGGGTTAGGAAACCTCTTTCTCTCCATATTAANGATGGGACAGTGCTATCTCCTTTGCCTTCTGGTCTGCAGCATTGTTGCAGGCTGATATGAGACTTCCCTTTTGATGTCTCCTGCAGTGGAGGATGGCAGCTTTGTTTGGTAAGAGTGCTGCCTCTAGAAGTTTGCGGATCAGGTCTGAGTTAATAATGGGGGATCCCTTTTGGGTTAGGAAACCTCTTTCTCTCCATATTAAGATATTTGAGTGAAGTATGTTATAGGCATATTTGGAGTCTGTGTGGATGTTAACCCTTAGATTTTTAGCCAGAGTTAAAGCTCTTTGGGAATTCCCTGGTGGCTCAGATGGTAAAGTGTCTGTCTACAATGCGGGAGACCTGGGTTCGATCCCTGGGTCGGGAAGATCCTCTGGAGAAGGAAATGACAACCCACTCCAGTATTCTTGCCTGGAGAATCCCATGGACGGAGGAGCCTGGTGGGCTACAGTCCATGGGGTCGCAAAGAGTCTGACACGACTGAGCGACTTCACTTTCACTTCAAAGCTCTGGTGAGAGCTATCAGTTCTGCCTGTTGGGAGGTGGTTTGAGGTGGCAGAGGTGAGGCTTCAATTGTCTGGGTTCCGTGATTGTCACAAATGTCCCCCTGGATGATGGCATATCCTGCTGAAAAGGGTGGAGATTTTTGAGAGCTGCCATCAGCAAACCAGTGTGGGGTGTCTGGGTCTAGGATGGACTGATCTGTTAAATGTTGAAAGGAGTTTTGGGTAAGATCTACTGTTAGGCTGCAGCTATGTAGGAGAGGGTCTGTTGTAGAGGACGTAGGTAATAAGCTGATGGGGAGGGGAGAGCAGGGAGAAAATGAGAGCCAAAGGTCGAGGGGAAAAGCATATAGGACTTGCACCCTGGAAAGGTGAAGGGAGAGGAAAGCCCGATGTGATAGTAAGTCTCGGAAGGTATGTGGAGAACAGACTGTTAAAGGGGCATGTCTAGAGAATTTATTTGTTTCGGGTACGAGCACTGCAATAGCAGTCATGGCCTGTATGCAAGGAGGCCACCCCTTGGTCACCATGTCAAGCTATTTTGACAGATAGGCTATGGGAGCCCAGGTGTCTCTGGCCCACTGACATAGAAGTCCCAGGGACTGTCCTTGGTTGGAATGGGCAAAGAGAAAGAATGGTCTGGTGTGATTTGGCAGGTGGAGAGTTGGCACTTGGAGGAGGCTCTGGGTGAGCTGGTGAAGAGGATTGGCCAGTGAGGAGAGGTTAAAGAGGGGCTCACCCAGACATCCCTTAGTTGCCTCATAGAGCGGCTTTGCAATGAGGGAGAAGTTAGGGATCCAGATACGGAAAAAGTTGAGGAGGCCAAGAATAGACAGGAGTTCCCTTTTCGTTTTTGGAAGTGGACAGTTAATTAAGGCCTGGATTCTATCTGGGGGAATAGTTCTTTGTTGATGGGATATGGAGAGCTTCATATAGGTGACGTTTGTCTGGGCTATTTGGGCCTTAGATTGGGATACCTAATAACCCCAGGATCCCAGGGCCCCAAGGAGTTTGGCAGTATGTTGGAGGCAGAGTTTTCAGGTTGGACTACAAAGGAAGAGGTCATCTACATTTTGGAGGAGATGACTTGGGGCTAAGTCGAGTGTCTGTAGGTCCTTTTGTAAAATCTGTCCAAAAAAATGGGGACTGTCTCTGAACCCCTGAGGGAGAACTGTCCATGTTAGTTGTTGGAAAACTTGAGTCTCGGGGTCTTGCTAGGTGACGGCGAAAAGGGGTCGGGAGAGGGGGTGGAGAGGGATGGTGAAAAAGGCATCTTTGAGATCTAATACCATGAAGTGGGTTGCAGTCGGGGGTATGGTAGACAGAAGTATGGTGTAACGGTTAGGGATTACTGGGAATGTCGATGTGATGGCCTCATTGACTTTTTGCAGATTCTGGACCAGTCTCCAAGAGTTTGGTCCCTTCCTTACTGCCAAAATAGGTGTGTTGTGTAGCAAATGGGTAGGGATTAGGATAGAGGCTTGAAGAAGCCTGTATATGATAGGCTTAAGTCCCTTGTGGGCATCCAGAGTGATAGAGTACTGTTGTTGAGTGATTATAATCGAGGGTTTTTTTTAGGGTAATGTGGACTGGGGGATGATGTTTGGCTATGGATAGGTGATCAGTGTCCCAGACTTGGGAGTCTAAGGCGGGTAGATCCAAGGGAAGGTCAGGGATAGGGATGGTCCAGATGCCATCTGCATGTGGAATATAGAGACTGTATCGAAGGAGGGTATGGTAATAAAGACCCCTAATTTGGATAACAAATCTCTCCCTAGGAGTGCCATTGGACATTGAGGCATTATGAGGAATGAGTGTATAAGGGTCAATTTTCCAAATTGACAGAGTAATGGAAGGCTGATTTTTGGCCTTAGGGGAACTCCGGAGACCCCCTTGATTGTGAGTTCTGAGTCTTGAGTTGGGCCAGTGTAGGAAGTTAAGAGAGAGAATGTGGCTCCAGTGTCTACTATAAAAGAGATCTTTTTTACGGCTACTACCCCTTCTACCCTAAGTTACAAGCTCATGTTCAGGACACGGGCCAGGGGGCTGGAACTCGGGCCCCGTCATTGGAACAACTCTCATAGGATTGAGCTGGGGTTCTGGGGAGAAGTGGGGATTTCCCCAGAGGTGCCAGGGTGTCCCTGTGGACATTCCACTCTCTAGGCCTGGGAAATGGGGACCCCCCCAAGGCTGCCAGGGTGTCCCTGGGAACAGTCACTCTTCCAGTGTCCCCACTGGCCACAGGTTGGGCATGCTTTGTGGGGGGCCACGGGTTTGACCATGCCTTTTCCCAGTGTCCTGACTGGTTGCACCAGAAGCAGAGTCCAGGTTGGGGGGTCCTAAGCCCCATTCTGGAATGATTTGGGCCAGGCTGATCTCTTCCCTTAATTGCTGCCACCAAAAAAGCATATTTAGCTTTGCTCTCACATTCTTTTTCTCTCTTAGCCTCCTCCTCCCTATTATTGAACGCCTTGAAGGCTACTTCTAGAAGGTCTCTTTGGGGGGTTTCAGGGCCCTTTTCTAGTTGTCAAAGCTTGCGTATGATGTCAGGGGCAGACTGGCTGATGAACTGAATGTGAAGGTAGAGTAACCCAGCAAGGGTGGTGATATCAAGGTTGGTATACTTCTGGACTGCCTCTGTGAAGTGTGCCAAGAATATGGCTGGGTTTTCATCTGCCCCTTGGGTGATTTCTCTGACTATCATAATTGACATGGATATGAGTATTTTTCTTCATTCCTTCTAGAATGCAGGTAATCATATGATTGAGTCTCCTGATACCCAGGTCACCAGGCTGGTAAGTCCAGTGGGGATCTAACTGAGGCACTGCCTCATCAGCAACTGGGCTATCCCAGTCTTGGTTATGTAAATGATCAGCATGGGCTTTTGCCAATTGCCAGACACAGTCTTTTACATCAGGGGTGACAGTGGTATTTAGGATATAATATACATCACTCCACGTGAGGTTATAGGCTTTGGAGAGTCTCAGGAATTCTTTTCTGTATCTGGTAGGATTTTCAGAAAATGATCCTAAGTTTTCTTCTATCTGGCTCATATCTGACAATGAAAATGGCACATGGACTCGGATGGGGCCCTCTGGTCCTGCCACCTCTCTCAGAGGAAACATGTGTTGGGTACCTGACCCTGTGGCAGGGGGGTAAGGAAGAAGGGAGGGGGAGTTGGGGAGATGGGGTAATGGGGTAGAGGGGGAGTCAGGAGAGGTTTCTGGGCCAGTAGGTGAGTTGGATGAAGGGGAAGGAGAGGGTTGG
>SJYA01005615.1:1279326-1296858 GCA_006410615.1 Neotragus moschatus | reverse complement strand
CCATACAATTACATTCATTTCACATGCTAGCAAGGTAATGCAGATGTGTATAAGAGACAGCTGATGGACAGAGGAGCCTGGCAGACTATAGTCCATGGGGTCACAAAAGATTTGGACTTAACTCAGCAACTAAACAAAAACAACAAAGAAAATGCTACTAGGACTTTAATCAGAATTACATTCATTTTATACATTACATTTTTGAGAAGTAATATTTTGAAACTATTTAATGTTCTAATCCAAAATGATGGTTTTCAGGATTTCTCTGGCCATCCAGTGGTTTGGACTCTGGACTTCCATTGGAGAGGACACTGGTTTGAGCACCAGTCAGGGAACTAAGATCCCACAAGTTGCAAGGTCAAAAAAAAAAAAAAAAGATACTATCTCTTTCAAATTTATGTTTTTATGTCTAATACAATTTTATTGAAATAAAATTCATATCATATAAAATTCATTTGTCTATTTTAAAGTACACAATTCAGTGGGTTTTTTTTTTTTTTTTTTTTAGTATATTCACTCTATTGTAAANATGTGAGAGTTGGACCATGAAGAAGGGTGATTGCTGAAGAATTGATGCTTTCAAATTTTGGTGCTGGAGATGTGTATAAGAGACAGCGTTTGTGGACAGGTTGTTTGTGAGCTTGTGTTTTCTGTTCTCTTGGGTAGAATTTCTGGGTCATATGGTAATACTATGTTTAACTTTTTGACGAACCAAAAATTTTTCTAGAGTGGCTGCACTATTTCACGATACCCACCAACAGTGTATTATGATTCCACTATCTTTACATACTTACCGGTATTTGTTATTTTCCTTCTTTTCTCATCATTATAGCTATTCTGCTGGGTAAGAAGTGATACCCCGTGGTTTTGATTTGCCTTTCCCTAATGACTAATTCCAGCTGAGCTATTTAAAATCCTAAAAGATGACATTACTAAAGTGCTATACTCAATATGCCAGCCAATTTGGAAAACTCAGCATTGGCCACAGTACTGGAAATGGTCAGATTTCATTCTAGTCCCAAAGAAGGGCAATGCCAAAGACTGTTACTGCACAATTACATTCATTTCACATGCTAGCAAGGTAATGCTCAAAATCCTTAACGGATTCAATGGGCATGAATTTTAGCAAGCTCCAGGAGTTGGTGATAGACAGGGAGGCCTGGCATGCTGCCGTCCATGGGGTTGCAAGGGGTCAGACACGACTGAACAACTGAACTGAACTGAGGCTTCAATGGTGCTTGAACTGAGAACTTCCAGATGTCCTGGAATTTTGGATTTTGGAAAGGCAGAGAAACCAGAGGTCAAATTGCCAACATCTGTTGTGTCATAGATAAAACAAGAGAATTCCAGAAAGCATCTGCTTCTGCTTCATTGATTATGCTAAAGCCATTGACTCAGTGGATTACAACTGTGGAAAATGCTCCAAGAGATGGGAATACCAGACCATTTTACCTGCCTCCTGAGAAACATGTATACAGGTAAAGAAGCAACAGTTACAACCAGACAGAACAACTGACTGGTTCAAAATTGGGAAAGGAATATAACAATGCTGTGTATTGTCACCTTGTTTATGTAACTTATATGCAGAATACATCATGCAAAAATGCTGGGCTGGATGAATCACAAGCTGGAATCAACATTGCGAGGAGAAATATCAACAACCTCAGATAGGTAGATGATACAACTATAAAGCGAGAAAGGAAGAAGAACTAAAGAGCCTTTTGATGAGAGTAAAAGAGGAGAGTGTAAAAGTGGGCTTAAGACTCAATATTCAAAAAAACTAAGATCATAATGTCCGGTCCCATCACTTAAAGGCAAAAAGATGGGGGAAAAGTAGAAACAGTGGCAGATTTTATTTTTTGCAGCTCCAAATTCACTTTGGATGATGACTGCAGCCATGAAATTAAAAGTCACCTGCTCTTTGAAAAGAAAGCTATGACAAACCTAGACGGTGTATTAAAAAGTGGAGATATCACTTTGCAGACAAAGATCCTCATAGTCAAATCTATGGTTTTCCCAGTAGTCATGTACAAANGTAGAAACAGTGGCAGATTTTATTTTTTGCAGCTCCAAATTCACTTTGGATGATGACTGCAGCCATGAAATTAAAAGTCACCTGCTCTTTGAAAAGAAAGCTATGACAAACCTAGACGGTGTATTAAAAAGTGGAGATATCACTTTGCAGACAAAGATCCTCATAGTCAAATCTATGGTTTTCCCAGTAGTCATGTACAAATGTGAGAGTTGGACCATGAAGAAGGGTGATTGCTGAAGAATTGATGCTTTCAAATTTTGGTGCTGGAGAAGCATTCTTGAGAGTTCCTTGGACAGCAAAGATAAAAAACCAATCAATCCTAAAGGAACTCAACTATGAATATTCATTGGAGAGAATGATGCTGAAGCTGAAGCTCCAATACATTGGCCACCTGATGCAAAGAGCCAATTCATTGAAAAAGACTGATGCTGGGAAAGATTGAGGATAAGTTATTTGGATAAGATATTTGGATGGCATCTCCAACTCAGTGGACATGAATTTGAGGAAACTCCAGGAGATGGTGAAGGACAAAAAAGCCTGGCATGCTGCAGTCCATGGGGTCACAAAGAGTTGGACGTGACTTAGTGACTGAACAACAAAAACAGTGACTGCCTAATCATCTTTTAATCTGTTTGTTGGTCATCTGTAAGTCTTTTTGGAGAAATATCTGTTAAATCCTTTGCCTATTTTGAAATTGGATTATTGGTCTTTATATTGTTGAGTTGTATTAGTTATATATTCTGGACACTAGACCATTATCTATGTGACTTGCAAATATTTTCCCACACTCTTTAGGTTTCTTTTCATTTGCTCGATAGTACCCTTTGATACATGAAAGTTTTTAATTTTAATGAAACACTGCTTACCTTTTCTTTTCCTTCTGTTTCTATCTAAAGGAATCAGTGCCAAATTCAAGGAAACAATTTTTATCCTAAATTTTCTTCAAAAATGTATTAACTTCAGGTCTTAGATTTAGGTCTTTGATCCATTTTGACTTAAGTTTTTGTGCATGGTATGAGGCACAGGTCCATCTTCACTGTCTTCTTTTTCCTATTTTGTAAGTTTGGCTTTATTTATTTATTTTTAATTTATTTTATTGTTTTTGGTTGCACTTACTGGGTTTTCATTGGTATACACAGGACTTCTCTAGTTGAGGCAAGTGGAAGGCTGTTCTTTCATTGCAGCACACAGGCTTGTTCTTGTGGTGGCTTTTCTTGCTGCAGAACACGGGCTCTAGGGCACAGGGGCTTCAGTAGTTGTGGTTCACAGGCTCTACACGTTCACTGTTTTGTATGTGGATATCCAGTTGGTCTAACATCATTTGACATCATTTGTTGAAAACACTATTCTTTCACCATTGAATGATCTTGACATCTTTGTTGAAAATTAATTGGTCCCCAATGTATGAGTTTGTTTCTGGACTCTGAATTCTATATGTCTCACCTTATGCTAGTACAAAATTGTCTTGATTGTTGCAGCTTTGTAATAAGTTTTGAAATTAGGAAGATGAATTCTCCAACTTTATTTTCTTCTTCAAAATTGTTTTGGCTATTCTATGTCCCTTGAGTTTCTAACATTATTCAATATCTCAACTAGATAAAAAAAGAATAAAAATAGATAATTCTGAGGGAAAAATAATCAATGAAAACTTGCTATATAAGATATTGAAACTATTATATAAGTACAATAACTTTAGTAATGTGGTGTTAGTCCAGTGAGCATCAGGAATTTCAAAAGCAAATTTATGCATGACTGAATTTAGTATATGGTAATGGTAATGGTAGCATTTCATCCTGCTTGGCAGGCAGATTCTTTACCACTGAACCACCAGAGTAGCCCAATGAACAAAAGAGTTATTAACTAATTATTGAGAAAATGACAAGCCATTTAAAAACTTGAAACTCAATGTGTGCTTTATCTCTTAAATTAAAAAAAAACCCATATAAATTAAAAACTAAACATAAACATCAAACTATACAAATACAAGAAGAAAATTTAAGAAAGCATGCTAAAATTTTGAAGCAAGGAAGATTCTTCTAAGCAAGAGACAATTTGTGGAATTGATGAACATAATTATTTGAATGTATTATAATATAAATCTGTAGTAAAATATTATGAAATATAAAATAAAATCACAATTTGGAAAATTCAGCTGCAAAAATCTAGGATAAAGGATTGGTGGCATGAATATATAAACAACTTTTATAAATGCTTATATAAAATAGAGCACCTCAATAGAAGAACATATTAAATATATATACAGATAATTCACAAAATCAGAAATACAAGTGTTTGGGAAGCATTTAAAAATATTTAGCTTTACTAATATTCAAACAACAGCAATACTCAAACACATAATAATGGAAACACATGACATTAGTTTTGACCAAACATTTGGTAAACGCAAAAAATAATAGATTAAAATAATACATTATTAGGTGAAATGTAAATTGAAGCTACCCTTTTGTAGGACAATTTTCAATATGTTTGCAGTAAAATATACATAATTCAGTAAGTTATCATCCTATTTTATAATGAGTCTTTCATACAAATAAGCACTACCATAGTAGTAAGGAGATAAGAGGATTTAAAATTTATTACCTTATGTAATGGTGGAGAAGAATCATAAGCACAAAGTGAAAAGAAAGTTTTGGAATCCAGTCAGTCATAAACTAGCATATTGGCTCTGCTGGTTATGAGTTCAGTGACCTTGTCAAATCCCTTTGAACTTTAACTACTTTAGCTTTAATATCTACTTTGACCCAAATTAACCAAATTTGGTGAGGGAATAACTCTAGCGTTCTATGCTGGGTTGAATAGTGTCCTCCCAATATTCAAAATTCATGTCTACTTGAAACCTGTGAATGAATATGACCTTGTTTGGAAATATTGTCTTCACAGATGTAAACAAGTTAAGATGAGGTCATACTGGATTAGGGTGGGCTCTACATCCAATATGACAGGTGCCCTATCTGAAGAGGGAAATTTGGACACAGTCCAGACAGACAGAGAAGAAGGTCATGTGAAAACAGAGGCAGAGATTGGAATAATACATTTGCAAACCAAGGAACACCAAGGGATGTCAGTAACAACTACAAGGTAGAAGAAGGAAGGATTCTTCCCTACAAGCTATGAAGGGATTTCAGACTTCTGGCTTCCAGAACTCAAAGCAAACAGATTTTGATTGTTTTAAGTCACCAAGTTCATAGTACTTTGTTATGGCAGCCCTAGGAAACTCATGAATGCACAGTACTTTGCAAAGTAACAGCTCATTAGAGGCAAACTGTTTCTACTGACTAATGACAAGCTCCTTTCTTTTACACTATTTTACTTAGTGATTTCTGCTTTCTGTGATGTAGGTAGTTTTCTTATTTTCAGTTTTCAAAAAATGCTTCTTAGAACCAAAGAGGTTAAGTATTTTGCCATAGATCACAAAATTAAGAAACAAGTGATATTTATTTCATATTTACTTAACTAAAAATACTCAATTTTTAAACATCACTTGACATTCTGTTTTAAATTCCACCCCAAATGCTGATGGATAATTAGGCAAGCTTTTCTGCACTAAGTTTTGCACTGCCAATTGGGAAATCCTAGAATTACCATGTGTTTTTACTGCTCTGTGCAATGCATAAGAAAAACATAAGACTAAAGAGCCTGATAGAAAAGGCTGGTAAATGGTAATAGTTCAAGCAATTGGACCTAAGATCAAAGCTACCAGTAAATAGTATGGCAAATCACACTTGTAGTGATATTTTTTATGAGAGCAAATTTTCCATTAGGAGAAAATAAGCTAGGCTAAGAGTGAAAATTCCTATCACTACAGAGTAAAGAGAAGGGATAAAGCAATAGCTTTTAAAGTTGTTAGGTTATTGTTTCAATTCTCTAAGATACTATATCTTAAAAAGCCACAAAGGAGACAATTTGAAAAAAGGATTCAAAGTTCATAAAATATTTGCTGAAAACTAGCTATTTTCTAAGTTATGAATCATTTTATATCAACAATAAGGACTCTGCTAATCTTCATGATTCATGCTGAAATAACAATACCGGGATATATACAATAACCACTGGGATAAAATGCCATTAAATTCCAAGTCTTCAGCAGCATTTATTTCTAAAGTTGCTGTGAGGCAGGAATTTGAGTAGTTACCTTGCCGAAGGGTGAAAATCCACATCATGCTGGACTTTACCTTTTGTCATGCTTCTAGGGATCCTAAGTGCTGTTACTCTTATCCAGAAACTCAGACAAAGGAGTGTCATACTATCAACAGCTTCTAAAGAGCAAAAAAACAAAAACAAAAAAAACCAGAATTGCACTCTCACAGTACTTTGCACAGTTCTAGGCCTTACATATGTTCTCCACAAATACATCTTGAAAGGTGGATGCTAAGTTGGGAAAAGAAGCATGCAGTAGTGAAAATAATAATATTCTACTGAAAATCAAAATACATGAGTCACACAGGTGTGATCTTGATGAAATAATCTTCTGTGCTTCATTTTACTTTATGTAATATGAAGAGATCTGATTAGATCTCTGATATTCTCTCTAACTGGGACATTAAATGTCCACCAAAATGTTCAAAGAACTTACTTAGAAAGGAAAGGGTTTACCTACTGCAATCAAAGTAAGCTGGAGAAATATTTTAAGAGCATTTTGAATTATGATTTTGTACCATACACTGCATCTGCCATAGCTGAAGAGAAACCTCAGTACCAGACAAAAATGAAGCAGCACCTTTTTTGGAAGAGGGCTATATATAGATTTGATTTCTTTAAAGTAAGTGCTGAAAAAGACTTCTAATAAGTCTTCTTGCCTCTGTTCCAATACTTTCCCCACAATATAACCAAAGTAGTCTCTCTACTATTATAGACAAATCATTCTACCTGATTAAAAGTCTTCAATAGCTTTAAAGTGCTCTTTGGAAAATGATCAATTCCTCAAAATGGTCTCTAAGGCCTTCCTGAATCTGTCACCTTGCAAAAACTCTAACTTCAACTTTTACCACTCTCTACTTCAAAATCTTTATTCTAGGCTTCCAGCCATACTCAACTTTTTTCAGATACCCAAATGAGTCACTAGTATACTCCTTCGTTGATCTTTGAATAAACTCACCAAATAAAATTCCTGGGGATATTTTACATCTGAAAGAGCAACTGAATGTTCATAGCAGTTCATGTTTTGTTCTAAACAATCAAAAAGGGAAAACAACACAAATACCAATCAACTAATGGATCGATAAACAAAAGGTAGTTCAGTTGTCCTTCAGTATCCCTGAGGAATTGGTTAGTGAACTTGCCTTGGATACTAAAATCCATGGATTCTAAAGTCCCATAAGTCCTCTGTATCTGTGGGTACCAAACCAGTTGAGTCAACTGACTGTGTATCATAAACACAAAACAGTTTCTGCAGTTGGTTGACTCCATGGATGCCACACCCACTGATACAAACAGCCAGCTATACTTAAAATTCATCTGTAAGTGAACCCACATAGTTCAAACCCATGATGTTCAATAGTCAACTGTGTATCCATGCAATGGAATAATATTCAGTGATAAGAAATGAAATACTGATACATGACACAACATAGATGAATCTTGAAAACATGCTACTTGATGAGAACCAGACACAGAAGCCCACATATTGTATGACTGCATTTATATGAAAGTCCAGAATAAACAAATTTATATATAGAGAAAGTAGATTAGCAATTGCCTGGGCCTAGAGGGAAGGAGAGCAGAGAGTGACTGCTAATGGGTATGCTGTTTCTTTTTGGTGAGACTGGAACACCCTAAAATTAGATTTTAGTGATACTTACACAACTCTAAATACTAAAAAGCATTAAATTGTACACCACTACCTTAGGTGGGATAAACTATATAACACTTGAGTTACAGTTCAACAAATCTGTTAAAAATGCACTTGAGGATGTTTTGAAAGTCATCATAGAAGTGGCAGAGAGGTAGAATAGTCCAGTGCAAATAAAGAATTGAACTTGGATTGGAGTGTTGGCATCTCAGCTTGGTGCCTGCATAAGCTTGGGTAAACCAATTTTCAGCCTATAACTGCGAAACCAGGAATAATACAATCTGTACTAGCTGTATAAGGATTAAATGGGATAGTGTAAATAAAAATGCTTTGCAACCAGCAAAATGTTATTCAAACATAAGATCTAATAGGATAATATGTGTATGCAAAGTCACTCAGCCATATCCAACTCTTTGTGACCCCATGGACTGTAGCCTACCAGGATCCTCTATCCATGGGCTTTCCCAGGTGAGAATACTGGAGTGGATTATCACTTTCTTCTCCAGGGGATCTTCCTGACCCAGAGATCAAACTTGCATCTCCTGCATTGGCAAGTGGATTCTTTGCCACTGAGCCACCACAGAAGCCCCAAGTAAGATAATATATTGTGTAAAATAATTATTGCAATATATGGTTCATATGTAATGTCCAGTCTTTGACACCTGCATTTTATTCTTAGTTTCACAAGGCCCCTTGATAACAATCAGAAGAATTAACTTTAGATGAAGAATACTTTTTTAATCCTCTTTTAATTTTAGATAATATAAAATTATTCTATTATACTTTGTTCATACTTAGACAGGTGAATTTTGTTCACAAGTCTTTGAACACCACATTTTAATGCAAGGAGATCCAACTATTCCATCCTAAAGATTAGCCCTGGGTGTTCTTTGGAAGGAATGATGCTAAAGCTGAAACGCCAATACTTTGGCCACCTCATGCAAAGAGTTGACTCATTGGAAAAGACTCATGCTGGGAAGGATTAGGGGCAGGAGGAGAAAGGGACAACAGAGGATGAGATGGCTGGATGGCATCACCGATTCGATGGACGTGAGTTTGAGTGAACTCCAGAAGTTGGTGATGGACAGGGAGGCCTGGCGTGCTGCAATTCATGGGGTCGCAAAGAGTCTGACACGACTGAGTGACTGAACTGAACTGAAATGAACGGAATACTCTAAGAAGGCAATTTTGTTCAGAAAATCCAAAGAATGTAAGTTTACGGAAAAGATTTGAAATCCAGGCCCTATGATATGACATTAAGAAGGCAGTGAAGAGAGTAACAAGGATGTGTATTTCTTTATAAATCTTTGCTAAGAATCTCGGGGTGGGGAAAGAGAAGCAAACTTCTGTAGTGGTAAAATTTTTTTTCTCCTTAAATCTAAAGGATCACTGAAAAGCAATCTGTTATTTGTATTGAAAGAAATGCAAGTAAAATAGGAAGAAAGTACACTTAGGGGAATATCTGCTTTGAGAAAGCAATTGAAAAGTGTGGGGAAACATCTGCACAACATTTGCACAGCATCTACTGTGCTGCAGAAATGGAGAGAGAATACAGGGAAGATCTACATGAAAGTAAAAAATATATTAACTATTTTTGTCTTCAACATTCATTAACAAATATATTTTATTATTAGGTTGTAAGGGTCATGATCACTAGAACATAGTGACCAAAAATGGCATGTGTGGCCCTAGTATAAGTCACCCTCCTCACCATATGATGTGCTCATTGTAAGCAGAGCAGAGTTGAAATGGAAGATGTAGTCCCTAATTCTGAGAAACTCTAAGCTGATTTAGAGAGATAGAGTCAACGTGGAGAAAAGACATATTGACATATACAACACCATAGAAATAAACATAAATATGACACCAAGAATACACAGAATAATAAAAAGCAGCAAAAATGGAATAACCTGGATGAAGTAGGGTTACTCAAAAAAGGTCAGTCAGAGGTCACTAACTATTAATACATTCATTGCCTTTTGGTTGGAGTCAAATCCAACCAAAAGTTCTCTTCAGCTTGGTTTGTACACACACACACACACACACACACACATTGTGTTATATGTTTAAAAATATTGGGAAAGTTATCATAAGAATTTAGTAGCTGGTTTCTTCTGAAAAAGCAGATAAGCAAATAAAACTGGGCCTGCTTTCCTGCATGGAAATAGTCAGCTTGACCGAAGTCAAAGCTGCCTGCTTTAGAGGAAGACTCTCTTCTTCTGTTCACTACATTCCCCTCCACTCCAAATTACATCTCCAATGAATTTGTTAAGAAGATTTCTGTAAAGGCAAATCAGAGCAGAAGCTCTCAAATACTGGGTATGTAGGGAACATTTGTATGTTGTATGAATACAGTATGTAAATACATGCATGCATGCATGTATGAAACGTTTGGCCTCAGTGTATTTTGTATAAGAAACACTTGAGGTGTTGATTACAAATACCATTTCCTTCAATATATCCCAGAACTACTGTCTCTGAGGCCAGATGACTGGAATACACATAGAAAAAAAAAAAAAAACTAGCATCATAAAAACTTCTTAGATACACATACATTTGCGAACCACTTTTGGGGCCATTTCCACTCAAATTCACTTTACTTTTTGGTGGAAGATTAATCTTAATCTAACTGACATGTTGCTTTCTGCTAGAAAAATTTTAATGATTTCCTCTTATCTACTGAATAAAGTTCAAACTATTCAGTTTGGCATACAAAGCCTGCTATGATCTATTCTGGGACATTTTTTCATTATTTTCTGACTACATAAATCTTTCATTCTTTTCAGGTTGAACTGCCTCTTCCTCATAAATGCCTCATACCTTTGTAACCTCTAGGCCTTGGCAGAGGCTTAACCTTATATGTGAAAATGTCTGTTTTCTATCTGCCTGTTAATTGATACCGAGGTAAATACCTAATTTAAGTAAAATCAATCACAACTTTTCCCCAGTGTTTCTCCCTACGAGGTGTAAAACTTAAGAGCTCATGACATATTTATCTGTACAAATATGTGGTACAGGAAAGACCTGGAATGGGCCTAAGGCATCTGTATTCTTGACAAATAATTGGGTGGGTGAATCTGATGCAAAGGAAATACTTTCATAATCACTGGTATAGGAAATAAACATTGATTTGGAATCAGATGACCCATTTCTCAACTTGAGCCCACCATTAACTTACTGTGTGTCTGGGTGTAAATTGGCCAAGGTTTCTAACCTTCAGACTTGTCTATCTGTAAGATGTAGGAGTGGTGCAATAAACACAATTATTAAATGGAAGGACTGGGAATGCATACTTCTTCCTGATATTGCTTTGCAATTTCTCCAAGAGTCTGTTTCTTAACCTGTACCATCTGATGCTGTGAATTTGTCCCAAACATAGTTCCATTATGACTGGCGGCCACAAAGAAACTTACTCTATATGATAGGACTTGAACTAGCCAAAGTGAAAGTTTTCTTTCCTTCATTGACTTAGAGAAGAATTTGTGAGAAAAACAAAAAGTAAAAAAAAAAAAAAAAAAAANAACCAGCTTGAACATCTGGAAGTTCATGGTTCATGTATTGCTGAAGCCTGGCTTGGAGAATTTTGAGCATTACTTTACTAGCATGTGAATTGAGTGCAATTGTGTGGTAGTTTGAGCATTCTTTGGCATTGCCTTTCTTTGGGATTGGAATGAAAACTGACCTTTTCCTTTAGCTGCTGAATATTTCTCTGCGTTTTCATCTTGTTTAGATTGCTGTGTTTGGGATGGCTTTTCTGTATGCTGGAAGTTTTGGGTCCTCTTTATTGTGGAGGTTCCTCCTTGTGGGTGTGGTTGGACGAGTGTCTTGTCAAGGTTTCCTGGTTAAGGAAGCTTCTGTAGGTGTTCTGGTGGGTGGAACTGGATCTTTTCTCTCTGGAGTGCAATGAAGTATCCAGTAGTGAGTTTTAAGGTGTTTATGGATTTGGTGTGACTTTTGGCCACCTGTATAATGGTGCTCAGGGTTATGTTCCTGCTTTGTTGGAGAATTAGCTTGGTATGTTTTGCTCTTAAACTTGTTGGCTCTTTGGTGTAACTTGGTTTCAGTGGAATTATGGAGGCTTTTAGATGAGCTTTTGTCACTTAATGGTCCCTGGAGTCAGGAGTTCTCTGGTGTTCTCAAGTTTTGGATTTNACCTGTATAATGGTGCTCAGGGTTATGTTCCTGCTTTGTTGGAGAATTAGCTTGGTATGTTTTGCTCTTAAACTTGTTGGCTCTTTGGTGTAACTTGGTTTCAGTGGAATTATGGAGGCTTTTAGATGAGCTTTTGTCACTTAATGGTCCCTGGAGTCAGGAGTTCTCTGGTGTTCTCAAGTTTTGGATTTAGGCCTCCTTCCTCTGGCTTTCTGACTTATTCTTTTATATATATATATATATATATATATATATATTTTTTTTTTTTTAATTGGAGGTTAATTACTTTACAATATTATATTGGTTTTGCCATACATCAACAATTATCCGCCACAAGTATACACGTGTTCCCCATCCTGAACCCCCCTCCCTCCTCCCTCCCTGTACCATCCCTCTGGGTCATCCCAGTGCACCAGCCCCAAGCATCCAGTATCATGCATTGAACCTGGGCTCGTGACTCATTTCATATATATTATACGTGTTTCAATGCCTTTCTCCCAAATCATCCCACCCTCTCCCTCTCCCTCTCCCACAGAGTCCAAAAGACTGTTCTATACATCTGTGTCTCATTTGCTGTCTCATATACAGGGTTATCATTGCCATTTTTCTAAAAACATCTAGATTAATGGTCAAAAGCTTCTCCACAGTGAGGGACACCCAGAGAGGTTCACAGAGTTACATGAAGAACAGAAGAGGGAGGAGGGAGACAGAGGTGACCAGGAAGAGAAGAAAGGAACTCAAAGATGAGAGAGCAGTCTAGCCAGTAATCAATTCCCTATTTGCTCTCCACAGTCTGGAAAACCCAGTGAGGTTCATGGAGTTCCATAGAGAAGAGAAGAAGGAGGAAGGAGATAGAGGTGACCAGGACTGGAAGAGGGGGCGTCATAGGAGAGAGACCAATCTAGCCTGTGATCAGTTCCCTAAGTGTTCTCCACAGCCCAGAACACACAAAAGAGATTCGCAGAGTTAAGTAGAGAAGAGAAGGGGAGGGAGGAGTTAGAGGTGATCTGGGAGAGGAAAAGAAGAGTCAAAAGGGGAGAGAGCAATCAAGCAGTAATCACACTCTTAAGTAAAAATTGGTACTGAAGATTGGATTCTTAAAGGTATGGAATTGATAACAAATACCAAAAAGCAAAGATTAAAAATCTAGAGTAGAGGTTAGGCTCTCAAAAATAAAATGTTAAAGAAACAAAACCAAATCACAAAAGTTATATTTAAAAATATGAAATTTGCTTTATAAATAAGTCTTTTTTTTCCCCTGAGGTAATAGTAGGTTTTAAAAATGAAAATTAAAAGAGTAATAAAGCACTTAAAAATTTAAAACCAAATTTAAAAAAAAATGATAATAGTAAAATATATCTAGGAATTTCTCTAAAGCTGTTGAGGGTAGTGTGTGGTCAGTTCAGTTCCTTGTTCCACCTTATAATTCTCAAGGTCTCTAGGTCCCTTCCAATGTAGCCAATGCTAACTACAGGGTTTTAATTTGTTGACCCTGTCAATTCCAAAGCCATTCCCTCTTCTTTGTTTATTTTGATTTCCTCTGTTTGCAAGTCTCTTCATTATCTAACTTCTGCCCTGAAACAAGGGAGTGAAGGTGGTCATTTATTTAGGGTCACTTGTTCAATTGTGCTATGGGGAGGGATGAACACTGCAAGCAAATATAACTGGTGTGCGTGGGGAGTGCTTGCAGTGTCTTGGCCACACTGGGTTTGCCCCTGCTGACTGTGTATGTGCTTTCTTGGTCTACACTGCTCAGAGTCCAGGTTGCCTTGCTGGGAAACTGTCTAAGGTGAGCCTTGGGTTGTGTGCACTTCTCAGATCTACGCCTTAGTTTCAGATTCCTGGTACTCCACAAAGGCATAGACTCCGTTGGGCCTGCGTTTTGTGCCCTTCCCACGTCTGAGCAGCTCAGGTGCCCAGGTGTTTAGAGAGCGCAGTCTCCCCAGATACAGCGTGCCTTATCACCTCCCTGATCCCAACCGCTTGGTTTCCTGGGTGTGCAGCAGGAGCAATGTCTCAGGTGTGACCTGTGTTTCCTCTGGAGAGCTGATCTCTGGCTGCGACCCTTCCAGTAGATGTCAACCATCCAGGATCCCAGGAAGACTTGGTTAGCAACTGGAAGCCTGCTCGGGGTTTGGTAGGGGATGCCAGTTTGGTAGGGGATGCCTTCTCTGAGGCCGAGTTTGCCCCTTTCCAGTTCAGGCTACCGCCTGCCTGCCTCCTTGGGTCCTGTGGGGGATGGGCCCCTTCTGCAGCAGGTAACTCTCCTCTGATATTAGTTCAGTCCTTTGTTCTGTGAGTGGGCCTGGCTATGCCTTAGGTTAGAGCTTTCTGAGGGAAAGCTCTCTCTCTTTCTTTTTCTTTTTTTTTTTTTTCCCTCTCTGGCTATCCCATGGCTTGGGTTGCTACCTTGTGTTAACTCCTTCAGATTGATCTCAGGGCATTCAGGCCTGGTCCTTACCCTAAGCAATGCAGTCAGTGTCTCCCTGTTCAGCCCCTGCTAGCTGTTGGCAGATGCGAGCGTCTAGGCTACTTTTCCACAGGGAGTTGCTATTAGACACATAATCTGTAGGGTTTATTTATTTATTTGTTCCTCCCTTTTACGTTTTCTTCTGAGATTCCAAAACTCCCCACAGACCTGCTGATGAGAGGGTTTTCTGGTGTTTGGAAACTTCTCTTTTTAAGACTCCCTCCCCAGGACAGGTATCCGTCCCTAACTCTTTTGTCTCTCTTTTTATATTTTATATTTTTTCCTACCTCCTTTTTAAGACAATGGGCTGACTTTCTGGGTGCCTGGTGTCCTCCACCAGTGTTCAAAAGTTGTTCTGTGTTATTTACTCAGCGATCAAATGCACTTTCGATGAATTTGTGGGGGAGAAAGTGGTCTCCTCATACTATCCCTCTGCCATCTTAGGACAGATCTCCCCCCAAGAAATTTAAATAACTGTAATGTCCAATAATAACTGTAATGTCCATGCTGCATTCCATGGGGTCACAAAGAGTCAGACACAACTGAGAGACAGAATTGAACTGAATGTCCAATAACAGTTGAATATAGTGCAGTACATTTATACACTGGAATATTAGTTCAATGAATAAACCAATATAACACACAACATGGATAATTCTTATAGACATAATGACAACTGACAGAAATAAGACATAAAAGAGTATATATGGTGATAGACAGGAGAACAGTGGATAGCTCTTGGAAACTATAGGTTGAAAGGTGACATGAGGGAGATTATTGAATTCTAGAAATGTTCTTTTTTTTTAAAAATCTATTTTTCCATCCATTCATCGTATCATATACTTTTGCTTTGTTGCCTGAAATGGTATAGATATAATTAAAAATCCAGTAACAATGAATATCCCTGGTGCAGTCAGATTCTAGACTTGAAATATAATTTTTTATTCAATATAGCTGGAACTTTTCAGGGAAAATGACTGATCCCTGGCACGGGGGAGAAAACATAGAAGATGAAGCTGGGACCTTCTGAGATACCAGATAGAAAGGAAACTATCAAAGATTATTAGGGTCATGTCCAAAGGACTTAGAAGATAACTTGGAAATGTCCTTGATCATCAAAGACAAGAAAGTTTAAAATTCAGTAAGGACACACATAGCAAAGATTGTAATCTAAGACGTGTTTTTAATCTCTTGAGTTTCAATTTATATTAAACAGGAAATACTGATTTATTTTATCTTCTGGGGAAGACAGAGTTGATTCATTCTCTTAAAAATTGGATAAATAAGTGAAGGGACTCATAAATATATACACTGCTTTTCCTGAGTAAATTCTACCAAATGAGAACCAGATAGTAGATGAAGTGAAGTATCTCCTTTTAAAATTATTTCAGTAAAAAATGAACACAGAATAGCTGAATGGGTAAATATTCATTTTTTAACTTCCCAATGAATTAAGAGGTTTATGCTTTGTATATCAATAGTTGCTAAGATAACAAAGAAAAAGGGAAAACCATGTGTTGTATGACTTCTGATAAAACTGAAGCATTGCCTCTATTCTTGCTGAAGAGTTTGAACCTGAGTGTGATACAGTTGTCAAGTATCAGAAAATAGGACAGAAAAATATTTTGGACAACATCATGTGTTTTCAATCAACAGAATCTAGACTGTGGGGAAATCTAAAATTTTAATAGTTCATGTTCTTCTGCAAATAAATTATAAAGGAGACAAAAGTGAGGGTGAAGAAATACACTGATTATAAGAGATAAAATTCCTCATATTTTATTACATCACATCAGTTCAGCTCAGTTCAGTGGCTCAGTTATGTCTGACTCTTTGTGACCCCATGGACTGCAGCATACCAGGCTTCCCTGTCCTTCACCAACTCCCAGAGCTTGCTCAAACTCATATCCATTGTATCGGTGATGCCATCCAACAATCTAATCCTGTATTGTCCCCTCCTCCTCCCACCTTCAATCTTTCCTAGCATCAGAGTCTTTCCCAATGAGTCAGTTCTTCCCATCAGGTGGCCAAAGTATTGGAGTTTCAGCTTCAACATTAGTCCTTCCAATGAATATTCAGGACTGATTTCCTTTAGGATGGACTAGTTGAATCTCCTTGCAGTCCAAAGGACTCTCAAGAGTTTTCTCCAACACTACAGTATAAAAGCATCAGTTTTTCGGGACTCAGTTTTCTTTATAGTCCAACACTCATAATCCATACATGACTACTGGAAAAACCATAGCTTTGACTAGAAGGACCTTTGTGGGCAAAGTAATGTCTCTGCTTTTAAATATGCTGTGTAGGTTGGTCATAGCTTTTCTTCCAAGGAGCAAGCATCTGTTAATTTCATGGCTGCAGTCACCATCTGCAGTGATTTTGGAGCCCCCCGAAATAAAGTCTCTCACTGTTTCCATTGTTTCCCTATCTATTTGCCATGAAGTGATGGGACCAGATGGCATGATATTACGGGTATGGGTAAATTATAGTATCTAGGATTAACAACTGGGATGGTAAAACTAAATAGGAAATTAATTACTATAAAAGTGAACATAGTGGCCTTTTGATTAGAAAGGGTAGGGACGGAAATTAAAATAGAGGGCATGGAGGAAGCCCTTGGATAACTGAATGAGTTCTATTTCTTGAGATTAATGGTGGTTATGGAAGGATGTTTGTTTTATAATATATATTTGTTTGATGTGATTTTCTTTACCCATTTTAAATTTAAATGTCAAAAATAAACAAAGTAATTAAAAATAAACATAAAAATAAAGGTTCAATTAAGTCATTTCTTGGGCTTCCCTGGTGGTTCAGATGGTAAAGACTCTGCCTGCAATGCAGGAGACCTGCGTTCAATCCTTGGGTTGGGAAGATCCCCTGGAGATGGGCATGACAACCTACTCTAGTAATCTTTCCTGGAGAATCCTAAGAAGCCCGGCAGGCTATATAGTCCATGGGATTGCAAAGAGTTGGACATGACTGAGTGACTAACACTTTTACTTTCACAAAGTAATTTCTCAGAGACAAAAACAGAGAAATTTTCAACAATCATTCCACACTAAAATAAAA
>SJYA01005615.1:1257154-1269107 GCA_006410615.1 Neotragus moschatus | reverse complement strand
AAGACACATTAGGTCTGGTTTCTAAGCTTATGTTCATAACCATCATTTCAAGCTATGTCTTAAACTAAGGTAGGCTTTTAACTGTGATGTATAGAAGTTGAGAGAATTTCTATTAGATGGTTTGTATTTTTCCTGGAAAAAATATGCTGAAAATGAGTGAAAAGAAGAGGTCATCATTTGAAGTCAATGGGGCTGATTTAGAAATAACCACTGTAGGGTATGGGAGGGCCATCTGAGGGGAAGAAGGATGCATTATTAAAATGACCAGAGTGCTTGGAGGACAATTCCAGGTTTGGTGGTGATTAATTTAGAGTCCTACTAAAATGCTTGTCATATTGTTTCTTCTGATACTATCAGCTGTGTGTAGATGCAAAGATAATGGATATTTGGTTTGGTCCAGTTTTGAGATTTTTGATGGAAAGTTATGAAAAGAAGATAGGGGAACAGGATGTTTTCTGGGTTGTCACTAGGCATATTGGAATGATAAGCAATGCTATATAAACTAGGTTTATATTTGTTGTTGTTCAGTCATGTCCCACTCTTTGCAACCCCATGGACTGCAGCACACCAGGCTTTCCTGTCCTCACCATCTCCGAGAGCTTGCTCAAACTCATGCATTGAGTTGGTGGTGCCATCCAACCATTTAGTCCTATGTCATCCCCTTCTCCTCCTGCCTTCAATCTTTCCCAGTATCACAGTTTTTTTTTTTTTTTTCCAATGAGTCAGCTCTTCTCATCATGTAGCCAAAGTATTGGAGCTATAGCTTCAGCATCAGTTCTTCCAATAAATATTCAGAATTGATTTCCTTTAGGATTGACTGGTTTGATCTCCTTGCAGTCCAGGGGACTCTCAAGAGTCTTCTCCAACACAACAGTTCAAAAGCATCAATTCTTTGGTTTACATAAAAGCAAATTAAAATGAAATTATTTATATTGTCAAGAAAGTTAGAAAAGAAAAAAATGCACATGTTCTTAGAGCTATTTTTAAGTCTCTGTTCCCTGGCAAGTCTTTAGCCATATGTATGAATATTTTACAATATTTAAGCATACTGTGTCTTCAATTTTGTGCTATATCTTCACTTAAAATATTTCTTTCATTTGTTACAGTTTTTGTTTACAATTTTATTCGATGTTTTATACATTTGATGTAGGAAATTGATTATTATTTCCCCTATGTGGAACCATTGTCTCCAATATTCTAATACAAAGATATATAAATCTTTATATATGAGAATTTTTGTCTTCTCTTTTGAATAGACTTCTTAGATAATTCCTTAAGATAAGATTATCAGAAGATAGGATATGAGCAATTTTGTGTTCTTTTGAAATGCTGAAAATTTCAAATTGCTATCCAGAATAATTGTCCTAATTTACCCCACCACCAGAAAAGTGTGAATATGCCAATTTTTTTACATAGTCTCCCATTAACAGGCTTTTACAAAACATTACTTAAAAAGTTTAATAATCGAATAACAGTTTGCTTTTATTGTAAATACTACTACTTTAATTACTAGTCAAATGAAAAAATGTTCATACTGTTATTTGCTTACATATTTCTTTTTGGGTAAAATGTCTTTTCATATCCTTAGCCTATGTCCAACATATCTATTAGGATCTCTGTGGTGTTTTTATCTGAATAAATTCAATAAAATCCTTCTTCTCAAATGTCATAAACATAATAGATTTTTACAAAATAAAGTATAAATTTCCAGTAGTTCTGAACATCCATTTTATTGCTTTAGTGCATGTTCAGATTTATAGTTTTGGAGATATTCACATATTAACATGACATTCACACATGACTGTTGAGGACTATTTTGTAATATTAAATAAAATTAACATAATTATTAAATTTGTAGGTATATAAATATATATTACTGTTGTTCAGTCACTAAGTCATGTCTGATTCCCTAAGACCCCATGGACTGCAGCACACCAGGCCTCCTTGTCCTTCACTGTCTCCTGAAGCTTGGTCAAACTCATGTCCATTGAGTTGATGATGCTATCCAATCATCTCATCTTCTGTTGCCCCCTCCTACTCCTGTTCTCAAGCTTTTCCAGCATCAGAGTCTTTTCCAGTGAGTCAACTCTTCACCTCAGGTGGCCAAAGTATTGGAGCTTCAACTTCAGCATAAGTCCTTCCAATATGTGTATAACATATATTAAATGTATTAGTCAATTTCCACTGTCTAGTGGACTTGTGAATAGTTTTACTTACAGATACAGGTAATAAAACATTCAATTCACAAAAGCTATAAAATTTGTTTTATTCATATATGTTTGATTCAAATTTTTACTACTTATTAAATAGAAATTGTATAGTCCTTTAAATATAGTAAATATTTTGAATTTTTNATAGTTTTACTTACAGATACAGGTAATAAAACATTCAATTCACAAAAGCTATAAAATTTGTTTTATTCATATATGTTTGATTCAAATTTTTACTACTTATTAAATAGAAAATGTATAGTCCTTTAAATATAGTAAATATTTTGAATTTTTACATGAAAAATAGTTTGTTGCAATTATATACAAAAACTACATTTAACTCTTTATTTTATACTTTTACTTATTTATATTTTGATAAAATACATCCAAAATTTGCACTCTATAAAAACAATAACATTTTATTTTTAATTCTTCAGATCATGAGTTTCAACAGTCAACAAATTATGTGAAAACTTAATTACAATGTAGTGACTATACTGAAATAAAGAAAAACACATTTTATGGAATAACATATAATCTATGTATTATGTATATATTTTGCTAATTTGAACATAGCTGACACAACTCATGATAATGATAAATATGGCCAGCTTTGATATTTTGCCCACTTTCAGTCATACATTTCACTCTATGTATTGTAAAATTTTTCATTATGATGATGTATTTGCTAGATTGATTTATAAATTGTAAATGTATTTATATATAAGGTATATGAGCCTTTATTTAAAGTCTTAACCCAGGCCCCACAAGTGTTAGGAATGGGTGCACATATAATAGTTACTTAGTAAGGTTATTAAATATGCAAATGAAGTCACACTTTAAGTGAAGATATGTGCACTTATCACAGAATTAAAATGTTCGTCCACTTGAATTCCAAAGATTTGTAGCAAGGTCATTGCTCTATTACAGAATAATCTTTTCTGATGTAGCAGAAGAAAATGTCTGTACACATGCATAGAGAAATTTAAAGCCTTCATAAATTAAATTAACTGAAAATCAAAACACAAATCCAAAGTATTTTTGAAGGCATTTTTCCTTTCCTGTTTATATTCCTCTAGCACTTTCTAACGAAATCTAAGACTTTATAACTGTCAAACCTTGAGCTACTCTCCTATAAGTGTTGGAATATATAAAGAATCAATTTTCTGTTCTTTTTTTTTAAATGTAGTAATCACTTCTGGAGAAATAGAATATACAGTATTTAAAGTAGTGGTTGAAAATCACACTTATAAAAGAAACCAAAGTGTTTTGCAGAAAGAAATCATATGTCATAAAGAATGCAACTGCTTGGACTAAACACCAATGCATGTTCCAAAGATACAATGTTTAATCAATTTTAATGAACAGACAGAATCTGTTTTTATTAACATGTATTAATAGCACAATTTCATGTACCTCAGTTACCATGACAATTTTTAGCATTCACTTCTCATTTTATGTATAATTTATTGCAAAATAAATCCCTGATGCTAAGTAGCTTTGCACTCTAAGCAGCTTTGGTCATCTTTAAATAGAAAACATAAATAATAATAGTTTTGACTTGGTAATTTTTTGTTTACAGGATTTTAAGTGCAAAGATGCATCAACAGTTTCAACAATTTGACTTTACTATTTTTTTTTTCAGAGAATTAGCAAGACTAAATGGGTAAGTCACTAATGTAGTACGATTCAATCTTTTTTGGGTACTTTTACCCTAATAAACTGTGGAAAATTCTTAGAGAGATGGGAATACCAGACCATTTGATCTGCCTCTTAAGAAATGTGTATGCAGGTCAGGAAGCAACAGCTAGAACTGGATATGGAACAACAGACTGTTTCCAAATAGGAAAAGGAGCATGCCAAGGCTGTATATTGTCACCCTGCTTATTTAACTTCTATGCAGAGTACATCATGAGAAACCCTGGGCTGGAAGAAACACAAGCTGGAAACAAGATTGCTGGGAGAAATATCAGTAACCTCAGATAAGCAGATGACATCACCCTTACGGCAGAAAGTGAAGAAGAACTAAAAAGCCTCTTGATGAGAGTGAAAGTGGAGAGTGAAAAAGTTGGCTTAAGGCTCAACATTCAGAAAACGAAGATCATGGCTTCCAGTCCCATCACATCACTTCATGGGAAATAGATGGGGAAACACTGTCAGACCTTATTTTTTGGGGCTCCAAAATCACTACAGATGGTGACTGCAGCCATGAAATTAAAAGATGCTTACTCCTTGGAAGGAAAGTTATGATCAATCTAGATAGCATGTTGAAAAGCAGAGACATTACATTGCCAACAAAGGTCTGTCTAGTCAAGGCTATTGTTTCTCCAGTAGTCATGTATGGATATGAGAGTTGGACTGTGAAGAATGCTGAGTGCTGGAGAATTGATGCTTTTGAACTGTGGTGTTGGAGAAGACTGAGAGTCCCTTAGACTTCAAGGAGATCCAACCAGTCCATTCTGAAGGAGATCGGCCCTGGGATTTCTTTGGAAGGAATGATGCTAAAGCTGAAACTCCAATACTTTGGCCACCTCATGTGAAGAGTTGACTCATTCGAAAAGACTTTGATGCTGGGAGGGACTGGGGGCAGGAGGAGAAGGGGACAACAGAGGATGAGATAGCTGGATGGCATCACTGACTCGATGGACGTGAATTTGAGTGAACTCCGGGAGTTGGTGATGGACAGGGAGGCCTGGCGTGCTGCGATTCATGGGGTTGCAAAGAGTCGGACATGACTGAGCGACTGAACTGAGCTGAACTGAACTTACCCTAATCTAGTCAACAATGTGATCATATACTCTCCACATTTCTCCACTCTCAAACTAAAGAATTAATGACAGATAATAAAATTGTATGATAATGAGTAGATCCAGGTTTTTGATACCTGAAGCTTGTAAAGACAAGGTATTAAAAACAAAGATATATTTTGCAGACAAAGGTCCGAATTGTCAAAGTTATGATTTTTCCAGTAGTCATATATGATTGTGAGATGTGGATGATAAAAAACACTGAGCTCCAAAGAACGGATGCTTTCTAACTGTGGTGCTGGAGAAGACTGTTGAGAATCCCTTGGGCAGCATGGAGATCAAACCAGTCAATCCTAAAAGAAATCAGTCTTGAATATTCATTGGAAGGACTGATGCTGAAGCTGAAGCTCCAATACGTTAGCCACCTAATGCGAAGAACTGGATCATTGGAAAAGATCCTGATGCTGGGAAAGACTGAGGGCAGGAAGAGAAGGGGATGACAGAGGATGAGAAGGTTCGATGGCATCACTGATTCAATGGACATGAGTTGGATCAAACTCAGGAGATAGTGAAGGACAGGTAAGCCTAGCATGCTATAGTCCATGGGGTCGCAAAGAATCAAACAGGACTGAGCAACTGAAGAAAGAGAACAAAGCTTAAATAATTTGAAGGAAATTCTTTAAGAAAAAAAAATCAATTACAATTAAATATGTACTCAGGTGGTGCCAGTGTTATAGAATCTGCCTTTAATGCAGAAGGCACAAGAGACACAGGTTTGATCCCCAGATTGGGAAGATTCTCTGGAGGAGGAAATGGCAACCCATTTCAGTATTCTTGTCTGGAGAATCCCATGGACAGAGGAGCCTCGTGGGCTACAGTCCATGGGGTCGAAAACAGTCAGACATGACTGGGCACTTGAACACACACACACAAGCACAAAAGCTAATAGCTACTCAGAATGATAAAATAACTTGGCAATAAATTACATACTTCAGAAAATACATTAATTAGAAATATGACAAAATTCAGAAAAAAGAGTCAGAATATTTTTATTAATTACCTATCCTATATACTTATGCAATATTTTTAACTTATGCTTTCTGGCTGCATAGTCAGTGATCTGCACATGTGAAAATTATTTTGTAATACTTTATATACATAGAGTAAGGAAATTAATCATTATCATAGTTTGGTTAGTTCCTGTTTTAAAATTTTTGATGATCTCAAAAAATTCCTTTAAGTTTTATAATTCACTGTTGGTAATGTCATATAAATTTTAGGATTGTTGTCAAATTTTGGAAACATTTATCAAATATTTTTCATATGCCAGATTTAAGATTTCAAGGGCATTTCAAGTTTTCCTGTGCAGTGACAACTTTGAGGTAATCTTAGAATTGACAGCACTCATTATCTAATTTGTCACAAATTACCTTGTTTTACTGATGAATTTTGAGGTTTTAGTTACTTTTATCAATGTTACAAATTCACATAAAATCAGCAAGAAATTTTCTATTGGCTATAATTCTATTCTCTTATTTTTTATTTGAATTTTCTTTAGTACATGCATTTTAAGATAATAAAATGGTATCTTTTATGTGTCTAGGTCAAGAGTCTATAATTTCTCATGAGTTTTATTGAAATATTTAAAATTATCTTTAGACACACCAGTTAAAATTTCATATTCCAAATTCAACTTCCCCTCAGTTATATCCCACAAATGCAAAGCTACTCTAGTACCACCTGATAGAAGAGGACATGTGAAGGACAGTTGAAGTGGAAAAAGTCATCATAATAAATTGTGGTTCAATGTGTTCAAATTTTCATATACCTAAATCCATGTGAATGCATTAGGGCTTATAGCAGTGTAAATTAGCTTCATGGAAAATCAGCTTCTGGGTCTGACAAATAAAAAAAATGTTACTTTAAATGATGAATAGGGATTTACTCTCAAACTGTCAGATGTGTTAATGCTAAAAATCTTTTCCTCACATTCCTTGAATTATGATTTTTTAAAAATGATTTCATATGATCTAAGATTTTACAAAAGACAATGATTCTAGGAAAGATTGAAGGCAGGAGGAGAAGGGGATGACAGAGGATGAGATGGTTGGATGGCATCACCGACTTGATGGACATGAATTTGAGTAAGCTTCAGGAGTTGGTGATGAACAGGGAAGCCTGGCGTGGTGAAGTCCATGAGGTCATAAAGTGTCAGATACAATGGAGTGACTGAACTGATTGAAGATTTTACAACTAAAAGAGACATCAAGATATGGTTTAGGTGTTTACATATAGGCATATAGGTTATTACTAAGCCAACTTTATTGACAAGGCAATGAGGCTCAGGGATTTTATGGGATTTTTTTCAAGGTCTCTCCCTCCCCCACATTCCTTACATCCTTGTGAGTTAAGAATTAGAAATCAGGACTTATACCTATTAAATCATCTTATGTCAAAGGCATTTCAACCAGGACTCAAGAGCAGAAAAGCTACCACAGCATGAATTTGACTATTTCTATTTCTGATTACAAAATGATAAATATTCATTGGACAATATTAATAAGATAAAAAAGCAAAAGGAAGAAAATAAAATGTACTCTAAATCTCAGCTACGAGAGATAATCATTATTGCGACATTATATAGCTTTCCAATATTTGACCTATTTCCAGGTTTTTATTTTGTAGACAATATTGCAACTAATATACTTGTATAAAGTTTGTTACACATTCATAATTATTTCCTAAGAATAAATTCTTAGGTAAATTTTCAAGAAGCTTGATCACATTGTTGTTTCCAATAAAGACCTCAATCTATATCCCTCATCTATTAAATAAAAATTTCTATATCTCCACAATATTACATGAAACATTTACATTAAAAAGTATGTCTAGTCTCTCAGAAATATGGCCACACAAGATGAAAATGAACATTTCAGAATACTTAGCACTCAGGTACACACTATACAGATACTCTGTACATCCAAGAAACTCTTTTGAATCACATTCTTGTTATGCTTGGAGTTTATAGATTAAATCATTAAATTAAAATCCACAGGAAAAATAGATAATGAGAATAGAGTTTTAAGATGTATTAGAAAAGTATTTAAGTGATATTTATTTAGGATAATATATTAGGTAAAATTATTGTATATTTATGGTGTTTAAATGACAGATGGTTGAAAAGAGTATAGCCCGAACATCTAAATTTAATATGGAAAGAATTAGTTCAGTTCACTTGCTCAGTCAAATCTGACTTTTTGCAACCCCATGAACTTCAGCATGCCAGGCTTCCCTCTCCATCATCAACTCCTGGAGTTTACCCAAACTCATGTCCACTGAGTCAGTGATGCCATCCAAACATCTCATCCTCTGTCATCCCCTTCTCCTCCTGCCCTCAATCTTTCCCAACATCAGGGTCTTTGGAAATGAGTCACCTCTTCGCATCAGGTGGCCAAAAGTTTCAGCTTTAACATTAGTCCTTCCAATGAAAACCCAGGACCAGTTTCCCTGAGGATAGACTGGTTTGATCTTTTTGCAGTCCAGGGACTCTCAAGAGTCTTCTCCAACAGCACAGTTCAAAAGCATCAATTCTTCTACATTCAGCTCTTTTTATAGTCCAACTGTCACATCCATACACGACTACTGGAAAAACCATAGCCTTGACTAGACGGACCTTTNCTGGCTTGAAGAATTTTGAGCATTATTTTACTAGCATGTGAGATAAGTGCAATTTTGTGGTAGTTTGAGCATTCTTTGGCATTGCCTTTCTTTGGGATTGGAATGAAAACTGACCTTTTCCAGTCCTGTGGACACTGTTGAGTTTTCCAAATTTGCTGGCATATTGAGTACAACATTTTCACAGCATTTTCTTTTAGCATTTGAAATAGCTCCACTGGAATTCCATCACCTCCACTAGCTTTGTTCATAGTGATCCTTCCTAAGGCCCACTTGTCTTCACATTCCAGGATGTTTGGCTCTACGTGAGTTATCACACCATCATGATTATCTGTGTTGTGAAGATCTTTTCTGAATAGTTATTCTGTGTATTCTTGTCATATCTTCTTAATATCTTTTGCTTCTGTTGGGTCCATACCATTTCTTTCCTTTATTGAGCCCATCTTTGAATGNGCTTTGTTCATAGTGATCCTTCCTAAGGCCCACTTGTCTTCACATTCCAGGATGTTTGGCTCTACGTGAGTTATCACACCATCATGATTATCTGTGTTGTGAAGATCTTTTCTGAATAGTTATTCTGTGTATTCTTGTCATATCTTCTTAATATCTTTTGCTTCTGTTGGGTCCATACCATTTCTTTCCTTTATTGAGCCCATCTTTGAATGAAATGTTCCCTTGGTATCTCTAATTTTCTTGAAGAGATCTGTAGTCTTTTCCATTCTGTTGTTTTCCTCTATTTCTTTGCATTGACCGCTGAGGAAGCCTTCTTATCTCTCCTTGCTATTCTTTAGAACTCTGCATTCAAATGGGCATATCTTTCCTTTTCTCCTTTGCTTTTCACTTCTCTTCTTTTTACAGAGAAGAAAGTGAGGGAAAACCACTAGACCATTCAAGTATGACCTAAATCAAATCCCTTATGATTATATAGTGGAAGTGAGAAACAGATTTAAGGGACTAGATCTGATAGACAGAGTGCCTGATGAACCATGGACAGAGGTTCATAATATTATACAGACAGGGATCAAGACATTCCCCAGGAAAAATAAATGCCTAAAAAACAAAATGGAAAGAATAGTGATGTACAATTCTGGGTGAAGAGGTAGTGTTTCAACTAAACACTAATTAAGGTTATTGCTTGAATATGAAAGACCTCTCTTTTTCTATCATGCAAGAAAAATTAGTTTAAAATTATCTAAAATTCTTAAGAAGTTTATAATGATTATGAAGCAAAGAATAGAATGTAGCAATGTAAACAATTACTCCTAAGATAATATCAGAATAAACTTCAAAATAGAACAAATCTTTATGTACCTTCAAATTTTTAGAACTAATACATGAGGAAATTATTTTTGGTAAATTAATTATCATGTGCAAAAATCCCTTCAGAGTCATAATTTCATCAAGAAAGCAAGGATAGTAAAAGATGACCTTTTCTACTGCTTAAATAATTTATTAAGTTTAAAAGAGCAAATAGTCTTTAAAGTACTAGCCACTTTTATCAGGGCAGAAACATTTTATCAACATAATATTAGGCCACATCTATAGGGATTTAATAACTAAATTCACTTTAAATGCTTTTAGAATAAAGAGCTAGAAAGTACTGTGAGGCCTGACACTGAGCCAACAAATTTTAGCTTAAAAAAAATGTGGTTAAAAAAAAGTATTTAGTTGGGATAGATATATAACTATCAGTCAGTTCAATTCAGTCACTCAGCTGTGTCTGCCTCTCTGTGACCCCATGGACTGAAGCACGCCAGGCTTCCCTCTCCATCTCCAACTTTTGGAGCTTGCTCAAACTCATGTCTGTCAAGTCGGTGATGCCATCCATCCATCCTCATCCTCTGTCGTCCCCTTCTCCTGTTGCCTTCAGTCTTTCCCAGCATCAAGGTCTTTCCCAAGGAGTCAGTTCTTCCCATCAGGTGGCCAAAGTACTGGAGTTTCAGCTTCAGCATCAGTTCTTCCAATGAACATTCAAGACTACTTTCCTTTAGGACTCACTGGTTTGATCTTACAGTCCAAGGGTCTCTCAAGAGTCTTCTCCAACAGCACAGTTCAAAAGCATCAGTTCTTCAGTGCTCACCTTTCTTTATAGTCCAACTCTCACATCCATGCATGACTACTGGAAAAACCATAGCTTTGACCAGATGGATCTTTGTCAGCAATGTAATGTCTCTGGTTTTTAATATGTTGTCTAGGTTGGTCATAGCTTTTCTTCAAAGGAGCAAGTGTCTTTTAATTTCATGGCTGCAGTCACTATCTGTAGTGATTCTGGAGTTGAAAAAAATCAAGATTAATGATAAAGATTGTTAATAAGAAAATAACTATAGATTACACTTTTAAAGAAAATATGTATTTACAAGACTATGAACCCCATGGGGTACATTTTCCTGTCACTCTGATCTAACCTCTAGGGAATGTTGTTTCTAGTGCTATGGTTTTAATTACATACAATAAAACTGAATCCAGTTAAAAGAATACCACAATGAAGAAAAAAAAAAGTGAAAATCTCTGAAATGATATTTTTTAAATATAAGCACACTCTAAATAAAGAACAAAAGATCCAAACAAATAAATATATCACATTTGATATAGGTGGCTCATACAGTAAAGCATCTTGCTTACAATGCTAGAGACCTGGGTTCGATCCCTGGGTAGGGAAGATCCTCTGGAGAAGGAAATTGCAACCCACTCCAGTACTCTTGCCTGGAAAATCCCATGGATAGAGCAGCATGGTGGGCTACAGTCTACTGGGCCACAAAGAGTCTGAGCGACTTCACTTCACTTCACTTTAAGAAATTACAGTAACATAATGATGATGATGTCTATAATATATAATACTTCAGAATAATATATGTATTTTTAATTTAGATAAGTGAACAATGAGAAAATGTGAGTTAAATATAAAACATAATTAATTAAAAATGGCTGTTGGGGAAGCAAATAACTCAGATAAACTTCCTGTCCTTAAGGAATTTACGGAATAGCTAAGGGGAGCTTTTATCCTGTAAGAATATTTTAATTTATCAGACAGTGCAGAAGAATAGAATGCCTCCATAAATACTAAATACATAAATAAAGAAGCTTCCCTGATAGCTCAGTTGGTAAAGAATCTGCCTGCAATGCAAGAGACCCCAGTGCGATTCCTGGGTCAGAAAGATCCAGTGAAGAAGGGATAGGTTACCCACTCCAATATTCTTGGGCTTCCCTTGTGGCTCAGCTGGTAAAGAATCCACCCACAATGCTAGTCTAATATCTAAGAGTTCTTCTAAAATACTTATCACATGTTAAATCATTGGAACTTCAACAATTTACTTAATGGGT
>SJYA01005615.1:1222311-1250570 GCA_006410615.1 Neotragus moschatus | reverse complement strand
CTAATAATCCCTGTTTTCTTGGTCAAGTATGACTCTTGCTGAGGCCAGGTACCATCTCTAAAGGTGACTCTTACTACTATTTCAACTACTCTCCACTGGAGCTGTTAGGAGGAGAGAATGGGATAATATACTTAGAAGCTCATTACAATTGGTAAAGAAATGTTGAAATAAAAGCTAATATTTTTTTGAGACAGTTAATATGCTCACTACATATGTGATGCTGAGTCTGCCTATTTCTCTCTTCCACAGAAGTTTGCATTAAGACAACAGCTGAATCCTTTTATACACATTATTTACAACATAATACATTAGTGGCAGGAATCTCTAATAATATAGGCTACATTATTTTTAACGTTTGTGATATGAAATTTATCCTCACAAGATTACATAGACAGATTCAGAGGAGTGGTAGTTTTCACCTGCCTTCTCTTAAATCTGAAGAATGTTATTGACTTAGGAAGGGTTTTTGAAGAACAAGAAGATGAGTGTTTGCCAAGCATGGGGTGATAGGAATTTCCTGATAAAAAGCATCAAGTTAAAAGTAAGAAAACTAGGTGAAAGGAGCAGTGAGATGGACATGGACTGGGCTCAGAGAGTGGGCATAAAAGGAAACACTTCAGGAAGTTTGACATAGCCTAATGAAATAATTTAGTAGAAACAGGTGTGGTTTGAGTGGCAAAAACAATGAGATGTCACTATAGAGTTGAAGAGAGGATGAATTATCCATTAGGAAAATAGCGGTACAGCCAAAAGCCTCTGAAAGAGAAACAGCCAGGCTTGAAATGGGCATTTTGGAGATTACTTTCTCTAACAGTGGATTATTCTGTTGAAAGAAATAGCTGGAATAAATAATGGCTGAAGTTCAAGTTCCATACTTATAAGTTAATTTGGTAAAGCACTCTCACCCCTTCATTCGTATTTTCTTATAGGCTCCTATGTACACAAAAGCTATTAATGACATAGATGGATCTCTGCTAATGAAGAAATCTCAAGAGTTACATAAATGTCAGTTCTTAAGCAACAATCAAGGAAAAAGCAGTCTACTTTTAAATAGACCAATATTTAACTGGCTGTTTGCAGTCATTCTATACCAAGGAAAAATGGAGATCTTGAAAACACAATGCTTCTCAGTTTTGATCAAACATGAATCCCTTTCCTCTTCATACAGTAGCCTCTATACCCAGTGATTACTCAGCTCTCATCACTGGCTGCTGGTGTCAGAAGCTATATCAGCATCTTCAGTGGTAGCTGGATAAAAACTTCTACGTTTATCTTAAGAAAATATTTTTCATGCTACTGTCTTGTTATGCAGTCTGAAAATACATTCTGATTCAACTCTGAAAAGAAGACAGCTTAAATACTTGACAACAGTCATATAGTCAAGGAAGGCCATAATTTCTGTTTCAGAAACCGTGTGTGCAAGCTGATTTTTTTCCTCTACTGCTAGAGTTTCAGGGCCAGATTTTCAAAAAAACATTTGTGTGCATAAAATGGGTAATTGCACACACACAAATGGGCAATTTTGTACACAATTATCCATTTTGCATACGCAATTATATGCTTTTGAGGGTATAACGCATGTACATGAAATTTGGTAAGCAAATCCATCACACCCTCCTTTGAAAATTTGGTCCATATTGCAGGTTTATTCAGAGAAGGCAATGGAAACCCACTCTAGTACACTTGCCTGGAAAATCCCATGGACAGAGGAGCCTGGAAGGCTGCAGTCCATGGGGTCGCTGAGGGTCGGACATGACTGAACGAATTCACTTTCACTTTTCACTTTTCACTTTCATGCATTGGAGAAGGAAATGGCAAGCCACCCAAGTGTTCTTGCCTGGAGAATCCCAGGGACGGGGGAGCCTGGTAGGCTGCTGTCTATGGGGTCACACAGAGTTGGCCACGACTGAAGCCACTTAGCAGCTGCAGTGGCAGCATGATGGGTTTCAATCTGTGAAGACCCTGTTTTCACTGAGATTGAATCTTTTTACAAACTGAAGTGAAAAGTGTGATTGTAACTAAGGGGAAAGGTCCATCGGGCCTCATATTTTGAAGGCTGACTATAGGGGCCAAAGACTTAATTGGGTCAGGGTATGCATGTGCACTAGAGGCTAGTTGGGGGGTAATGGATGTTTTGGCTATGGGAAATATAGCAAGGAAATTATTCCAATGGTTAACGTTAGGTATATCTGTTTCTATTTCACGTTGCTGTATTCACTTATTCCCTGGCTCTTTTTATCAGCTTGCCCAAATGTGGGCCAGAAGAGGAACAGAAATTGATGAGAGGTAAAAACCCAACTGTCAAACATCTGAAGTGGAATCTGGTTATTACACAGAGCCACCGCCCCTACATCACCCCTCTCTCCAGCTGGACCCCCCAAACAAACAGAAATACCACGTCCTTTTCCTCCTCACCAGTGGGATGAAGTGTTGAGCAAGAAATCCTCAGTGCTCAGAAATCTTCAGTCTGCAGTCCTCAGTCTTCACCCAGTCCTCTCTCCCAGTGTCTGAGTCAGGATGGACTGACTGGTCTGGGCCCTAAACTGAAAGGACGCCACCTCCCTCCCTTCTCACACACCAGACCCTTCCCTTTCTCCCCTCTCCATCATCAAACACACACACACACACATCATTTTCCTGCTTGTTGATACTTTAATTGTCAATATCTGAGTACTTTGATCTGTCTAGAGGGGACCATCGTTGTATGTTTGATCCCTGCACAAACTACTATTCTGCCTTTGCTTTTCCTGGACTTATAGTAGATGGCTCAGCATCTTGGGCTCCAGGTGGGCACAGGGGCTTACTGGGAGGATTATCAGGAGAAGTGTTGGAAGAACCCTCCGGGGTTTCTTCATCCGCCGTTGGCCCGTTTTCATCCTTCTTTNCCAGACGCATGATGAACCCATCGCATGGCCAGATGGACTTCCTGCAACAAGAAAGTGGCAATCCATTTGAAAGGTGGTTAATAGACTACAACTATCAGAAATGGACAATAGAATAGCATATTAGCCATGAATATTACAAATAACTCAGAAAAAAGCCATAGGACATAGGCTATATGTAATGTTTAGTAATGGGTAGAAATAAAAAAAAAATTGAGTCAAAATTGAGTCAAATACTATTTCAAAAAATTTCCCCAGGTATTTCAAGTTCGTTGAGGTCCAGAAATCAAAATATTCAAGTCTAATTAAGAACTCAGGTCGTTGCATCAAAAAATCTGCCACATCTTTAGTCATTCTTCATATCTAATTGTTTTTAACTGATGACAAAATTGAAGTACTTGGATTGAATCTTGAATCAGCTTATTTTCCTTGGGCTGAAAAGTCAAACATCTTAAAGCTATCACTGCTGTGTCTGATTTCCCAACTAACTGCTATGAACTAGCTACCCCTATGCCCATCTTGTGACTGGTTGCTGCACTAGGAGTCTTTGTCATTAAATGGAAAAGGGAAGCTATAAAGTGGCATCAATCCTGGCAGAATAAATCTGCAGACAGGAAGCCTTTCAACTCCCAGAATGTCTTTCCCGTGTCGCTAGATCTTTTTTAAAAAAATCACTTTGTTTTGATGTACTCCTTGCATTTTTACCAAGTGGAGATTCACTGAGCTTAAACATCAATCTCTTTGAAAAACACCAAGTTAAATAAAGACAAATCTATGACTTATGGATCTCTTTCTTTCAAATCTATTTCTTNCTTTCCCGTGTCGCTAGATCTTTTTTAAAAAAATCACTTTGTTTTGATGTACTCCTTGCATTTTTACCAAGTGGAGATTCACTGAGCTTAAACATCAATCTCTTTGAAAAACACCAAGTTAAATAAAGACAAATCTATGAAAAAAAATAAAAAATAAAGGATACAGACATAAAAATGGGTACAGTTCCATTTTATCTGTTTAATTTTTATTCCTATGTAATTGCAGAGGATAAAAGGGGAACTTTGGCAGTTGCTTATTTCTTAAAATGCCATTCATGGGATACCATTTTTGTAACTCGTGCATTTTAAAATTCAATCTTGCTAAGTAGTATTAGGTAAAAAATACCACCTATGTTACAAGTCATGCGTTAGAGATCGTATTAAACAGAAGGAAGGGCTTGACTTTGAGGCATAATGTTATTTCTTGGTGAAAAGAGTAAATTATTTGATTTAAGATGTGTGTGTGTGTGTGTGTGTGTGTGTGTGTGTGTGTGTAATTGTACCAGAAAAAGTTAGCCTTCTAAAGTACCTGAGTCTACTAATAGCAATAGTTTCTTCAGTAATATCTAAAGCGAGAAAGACTTCAAGGAATAAACTGTGTGTTGCTCATTAATCTTAAACCTTTCATGATGAGCATGTTTTTGGGATAGTTAATAATTTGTGTTTCCTTAGAAACTTTCATCTTAGAATCCCAGTGTGCTTTCTAAACATAAATTATCTTAGCACTGCTACTAGGAAGATGTATACGTGCATATGTGGCTCAAATATGCCCCAAATAATGAAATGGTCTACTTTATGTCACAAAGTGTGGACAATTCAGTTATGGAAGTCATTCCTTGATTGAATGATTTATTCTAAGCACACATATAAGACCATAATTCAAGAAGAAGGTGTTCCTCAGAAATACATTTCTGTACAGAATTGGCAAACTATATGATTGACAATCACTCTCAAAATACTCTAGATGTCATTTATTAAACCCAATTCAGATACTCAACAGCTCAGGGAGGCTCTTCTTTACTCTGTCACATAATTAAAGTGATCCAGGAAAGCTCTGTGAATGAGTTTAATAAGTTATAGTTATGTAAAGTAGTGTTCATGTACCTGCACACACAAAAGTGATTGTTGTTTAGTTGCTAAGTTGTCTCTGACTCCTTGCGACCCCATGAACTGTAGCTCACCAGGCTCCTCTATCCATGGTCTTTTCCAGCAGGAATACTGAAGTGGGTTGCTACTGCCTTCTCCAGAGGATCTTCCCAACCCAGGGATCAAACCTGTGTCTTCTGCTTGGCAGGAAGATTTTTTACCCCTGAGCCACCAGGGAACCCTACAGCCAAAAGTAGGCAGGGCCTTTTTTGGATCACATTGTTTGGTCAAATATTTCCCCATAGGCCCATATTTACTCAGAAGTTTTGTGTCATAGCTCATTTTTCACAAACTCTATCTTCTACTTGTGCATATTAAGAAAATTTCTTGTATAGTGATCATTTTACTTGGGATGTCTAATAGATAAGAAGAAGGCTGCAACTAGGAAGCCTCTACGACATTTGCAAAAGTGCAGTGTGGCTACTGTATCTCCAAAATGAGAACACTTTGTGTTAGTATAAGCAGTAGGGACTGGGGAGTTTGACTGAAGTGTTGGAAAATACGTTTTCTTAAATCCTGTAATACAGATTCAAGAGGTAAGGGTTTGCGCGCAGATGTTTCATTCCACACCCAAGTTGTTTTTTTGCGTGCCAACAGGCACACAGTTATCTTCTTAGCACAAAATTTTGTAATCTTAAGCTATCCTACATACTGAAATATTTACATAGAGTTAAACCCTAGAAGAATATAACTTTAGCCCTTGGTGCACTATTATAAAAGAGTGTGCAAGTTAGCACACAGCTATGCAAAGTACAGTCTGTTTCCTCCGATTTTTTTTTCTTACCTTCACCAGCCTCCCTTTATGAGGGATATTGTTCAATTTAAAGTGAATAAATTCAGTTTTTTTTCCTTCTGCCCTGTGCTTCTGCAAACCACCCCTTCTCGATGTAACAATTTCAACTTGGGCAAATTTCTCATCCTTATAATGCCTTTTACATTTCCTTTTCCACACAATGTTTCCAGAAGGTAGTTTTCTTCTTAAAGCTGCTACTTTAAGCTTAAAGAAGTTTCAACTTGTTCACATAAAGCACCTTCTTTCATCAAAAAAAGCATCAAGGAAAGACAGCATTGTGAGGAAAGTACAAACTGTCAAGAAATCTTAGAAAAAGGGCTAGTTTATTTAACTTCAGAAAAGGCAACATACAATAGTTTCTGGGGTTTGATAATATTGAGAGCTGCATGCACTTTTACGGTTTAATTCCTTTCAGAAATGAAGAGAATGCTGTTTATTAGGATTTTGCAATGTTTGCAATACTCATGGTTACCACAGATAGTTTTAATATGTTATTTTTCATTTATGCACAAATGGTCCAGTTAAAAATTGTGACCTTTGTTAGGAAACTTTGGAGAAATTTCATGCATCATCAGAATTCAACAGATGATATTCTCATCAGCAAGAAGAGAAGACCTTAACCTAAAGCCAAAAACAAATTATCCAATCACCCATCAGATAGCAGAATGAGAAGATTACTGTGTATTTAAGTGGAACGCATGTATTTTGCAGGCTCACTTGATGCAAAATCATGTAGAACAAGACATCGCTAGGCTATTTGAAAATGAAATGGTAGTTTACTTATCACTAGGGATCTGGCAGCATTTCTGAACTGGGTGTAATGGTTCAGGATAACTTCTCTTTTTTGAAAAAACTCTCATATCCTGAACAGATTTAAGAATTCTTAAAAATGGAGAACACTAGGTTCTTTTCACTGAAGGATACGTTTTTCAAGGTTATAATTTTACTGTGAACGTTGTTGTAGGGGTGGTCTATTTATGAGGAGAAACCAAAGTCAGATGGTTGTGCATCATTAAGAGACGGATGATGAAAGGACAAACAAACTACATTCATCAGCAAGCCAATATAAAAATGAAAGAAAATTAACAGGAAAAGCATGGGGCAATGGCTGGAAAAACCTTTATGGCATCTCCATCAAAGTCAGATAATATGTTTTGTGATTCTCTCAATTAGCTGTCCCCCTTCGCCCCACCATTTGCCAGCAGAGGCACTCATTTCTCCCTCACAATTTGTTTGAATTAAACTAAACTAAAACGTGTATCTGTTAATAGCCATTCACATTTTCTTGGCTTTTCTGACACCAAGAAAAACCTCTTTAATTTCAGCAGCAGTTCCGTAAGCTGCCTGTGCTCTAATATGTTCATTTTCAACATGATATGTGGTATTAGGAAGAGCAACAACTTCTGACCTCCTTCACCGTAACTACATATCTGTTCTTCTGTACATTGCCCTCAACATTTGCCCTCAATAGTCTATAAATTCAAATAATATTCACTGTGTCTATTGACTTTACTCTTACAATCCTGTAAACACACTGAAACTTCTTTATCCTGGAGTCTTGTACATACTCTTTGGCATGATTTGTACCATTTGCTTTTATTTGAGATGCTTTTTCACATGACATTGTGAAATAACCATTCTATGTAAGCAGGCATGTATAAAAATGATTATTAAGACACATCAAGTTATTTACCTCTTTCCACTATGTTATTTATATCCAAGATCTCTCTCCCTCTTAGGGAAAGGTGTCTTTTAGAACATCTTTGGCTAGTAATTCTCTGAACTTTTTTTTTTTTTTCCTCTTCAGGCTTTTAGAATCATGTGTACCAAGTTCAAGCCAAAGTGGAGCATTTCAAGTTGAGAAAGACCCCAACAGACGTTAGAGTCTCAGCACCATGAATTTTCCCATGATGGCCAAAGTATGCATAGAAGTGACATTCAGTAATTTAATGATGACAGATCCAAACATATAAGGTAAAATCTCCCCATCTGTGCCTAATCCTTTAGCAAGTGTTCACAATGCAAATGCTACAGGCTTTTCTAGGTCATTTGACATTATGTGAAAAATCACTGCTCTGACCCCATATGGTGAAGCATCAGTAGCTAAACAGATTGGTAGGGTAGGGTCATAATACACTAGAATCCTTGAGGACATCAGTTGCTGCTTAGTCAATTCAAAAGCAGCTTGACATTCTTTTCAACAATGACACTGTTTATTTTACTGTAATAGTTGTATCATAAAAAGTAACTGCTATGGGAAGATTTGGTTTAAATTTCTTGTAGTTTTATCAGAAATAACACTGATAAAGAATAGAATATATATTGTATACAAAATAAATAGATGATGTATATATATATTCATATTTATGTAATGGAAGGCAGAATTGATTAAGCTTTTAGTTACATGATCAGAAATTGTTGCTGAAAATACAATTTTTAGACCCTCTTTAGAGAAAATGAGTATAGGAAAATAATTCTAAACATTTGCACGGTTTTCAGAATGACTATAAAATAACTTTTACTCCATCAATTCCTCTGTAATGAAGGTATAATTAGATACCAAGCTAAAAGACCATGCATGAGATTTGACTGACATTCACTTAAGAAAATTAAATCTTTATAAAAATATAAATATGCTGCAGATGGGAGATGAGCTTTTGTTACTTGAGTCCTACAGCTCACTCATTCATTCACTCATTATTTTTTCCAAAAATTTTGATTTAATTTGACATTTTTTGAAAACCTTTTGGCTTTTGGCTATTCACTAGCATGCTCCTCAAATGAGAAATATTTCATATTGGCCTTCTCCTTTTCTAATTTTTCATTGTAATTAAAGGCAACGAGTGAGAGGGACGGGTCTCAAGAAGGAAGACTTTAACTGGCACTACCAGAATCTCTTTTCACTGAACAAATTCATTTCAGAAATGTCACCAAACATAAATCCCTGATACATGAAGTTATGTGAAATTTACATCACTTTATAATGCTGCGATTAGGTTCACTACTTCAGTGTATGTTTAATGGTCCTTATCTAAGAAGACCTTGTGTTATAGCTTGTCACTATGTATTCTTATGCTGACAGTTGTTCAGTCACCCAGTTGTGTCTGGCTCTTGGCGACCCCATGGACTCCAGCATGTCAGACTCCCTGTTCCTCACCATCTCCCAGAGTTTTCCCAAGTTCATGTTCATTGCATTGGTGATGCCCTCCAGCCATCTCATACTCTGACACTTACTTCTCCTTCTGCCCTCAAACTTTGCCAGCATCAGGGACTTTTCCAGTGAAACATCTGTTTGCATCAGATGACCAAAATACTGGCGCTTCAGCTTCAGAATCAGTCCTTCCAGTGAATATTCAGGGTTGATCTCCCTTAAGATTGAATGGTTTGATCTCCTTGCTATCCAAGGGACCCTCAGGAGTCTTCTCCAGCACCTCAGTTCAAAGGCATCAATTCTTTGGCTTTCCGCCTTCTTTATGGTCCAGCTCTCACAACTGTACATGACTACTGGGAAGATCATAGGCTTGACTACATGGAACTTTGTCATCAGAGTAATGTCTCTGCTTTTCAACACACTGTCTAGGTTTGTCATCACTTTCCTTTCAAGAAGCAACCATCTTCTGATTTCATGGCTACAGTCACCATTCACAACTATTTTGGAGCCCAATAAGAGGAAATCTGTCACGACTTCCACCTTTTCCCCTTCTATTTGCATGAAGTAATGGGGCCAGATGCCATGATATTAGTTTTTTTAATGTTTAGTCTTAAGCTGGCTCTTTCACTTTTCTCCTTCACTGTCATCAAGAAGTTGTTTTGCTCCTTTTCACTTTCTGCCATTAGAGTGGTATCATCTGCATATCTGAGGTTGTTGATATTTCTCCTGCCTATCTTGATTCCAGCTTGAAACTCATCCAGCCTGGCATTTCTCATGATGGGCTCTGTGTATAGGTTAATCAAGCAAGATGACAGCAGATAGCTCTATCGTACTCCTTTCTAGATCTTGAACCGATCAGTTGTTCCATACAGGGTTTTAACTGTTGCTTCCTGATTTGCATACAGGTTTCTCAGGAGACAGGTAAAATGGTCTGATATCCCCATCTCTCTAAGAGCTTTCCACAGTTTGTCATGATCCACACAGTTGAAGGCTTTAGCATATTTAATGAAACAGAGATAGATGTTTTTATGAAATTCCCTTGCTTTCTCTATAATCCAGCATATATTGATAATTTGATCTCTAGTTCCTCTTCCTTTCCTAAACCCAGCTTGGACATATGGAGGTTCTTGGTTTGCATAATGCTGAAGTCTAGCATGCAAGATTTTAAGCATGACCTTACTAGCATGTGAGATGAGTGCAATCGTCTGATGGTTAGCACATTCATTAGTACTATCTTTCTTGAAAATTGGGATGAGGGTTGACCTTTTCCAGTCTTGTGGCTTCTGCTGGGTCTTCCAGATTTGCTGACATAGTGAATGCAAGGTCTCAATGACATTCTTCTTTAGGGATTTGAATAGTTCTGCTGGAATTTCATTGCATCCACTAGCTTTATTAACAGCAGTGTTTCTTAAGGCCCACTTAACTTTGCACTCCAGAATGTCTGGCTCTAGGTGACTAACCACACCATCGTAGTAATCCAGTTCATTAAGAACTTTTTTTTTTTTTTAATATACAGTTCTTCCATGTATTCCTTCCATCTCTTCATGATCTCTTCAGCATCTGCTAAGTCACTAGGTCTCATTTTTATCCTTTATTGTGCTAATCTTTGGGTAGAATTCCAGCTTGATGTTTCCAGTTTTTCTGAAGACATCTCTAGTCTTTTGCCTTTTGTTGTTTTCTTCTATTACTAAACACTGTTCATTGAAGAAGGCCTTCTTGTCTCTTCTAGCTATTCTTTGAAACTCTGCATTTAATCAGATGTACCTTTCCCTCTCTCCCTTGCTTTTCACTTCTCTTCATTCTTCTGCTATTTGTAAAATATCCTGGGATACCACTTCAGCATTTTGCTTTTCTTTTTCCTTGCTTTTTTGCTTTTCTTTTTCCTTGAGATGGTTTTATTCACCACCTTTGTTCATTCAATATTATGGACGTCTGTCCATAGTTCTGAAGGCACACTGTCCTCTAGATCTAGTCCCTTGAATCTATCCATTACCTCTACTGTGAATTCACACAGGATTTTATTTAAGTCATTCCTGTCTGGCCTAGAGCTTTTCCCCATTTTCTTTTGTTTAAGCCTGAATTGTGCTATGAGAAGCTGATGATCTGAGCCACAGTCAGCTCCAGGTCTTGTTTTTGTTGATTACATATAGCTTCTCCATCTTCAGCTAGAGAGAATGTAATCACTTTGATTTCCATATTGACCACTTGATGATGTCCATGTGTAAAGTCATCTCTTGTGTTGTTGAAAAAGTGTATTTTCTATGTCTAGTGCATATCTACTATGCTGACAGTATGATGAAACTGATGCAACTGATGAAAACAAATGGAGGAAATTGTCAATATCCTCTCCAAAAGCTACCCTTGGAATTTTATTTTTATGTGAATGAAATAATTAAAAGTAAAAAAAGCCCACAATTATAAAATTCTTGTCTTTACAAATTACTTTAAATATGTGACTGATAAATATTACTGTCATATATACTTATAGATTATATATATATATATATACACACACACACATATATATAACACTTTGATTTGTATGAAAATTTATTACAAAGAATTAAGTATCATTTTAGGAAAGGCTAATAACTGAGAATGTTACAGCTACATACAAATTAAACAAGCTAAGAAATTTCTTCAGGCTACAGCAGCATAGCTTGAGGTAGACCAATCCTCCTACTCATAACAATCAGAAATCTGGATAAAGTACTAAAAATATGTTTGAAAATAACAAACAAATTTTAAGCAAAAAGTATTTACAGGGTTACAAAGAGAAGACAGTCACAAAGTAAAGGGAGATATTTCTATGGTATTTGCTTGTTCTTACTCTTCTATTCTGGCAAAATGCCAAAACACAGGGCTGCTGCCAAGAGACAGAGAAACAAATAAAACTTTTGGCAATCTTACGGGTCAAGAGAGACAAAAATTGGAGTTTGAGTCTGCTTTGAACAATCTGTCAAAATCTGGTAAGAAAGGAGGTACATCGAACTGAGCCTGCCATACTGCCAGTTTTCCCTTTCTAAACGTTTGCCAAAATTCTTGAATTGTGCAAAGCAAGAGGTTAAGAAACAAGAAGAAAGGTCTGAAGAGCAAAATTAAAACTTCAGAGGATCTTAAGAAGACAGCAATTGCAGTTTACCACCCACCAAGAAGGAAATGCTGCATTGAAACCTCAGCACCTCAGCAATGGGTCCCTGGGGAGGACTTCACTCTAGAAGTAGAAATGATCCAGTGTTGCAGGAAATCTTATAAAGCTGATACTAAAACTACAGTAATCCCAGTTCTTGATTGTTTATGATAATCTGACACCACTATATCTGCTTATTGGAGTATAAGCAAAATCTTCTCTGTAGAAAAAGAACACTCTACATGGCCTCAAAAATTTAACATGCACACTATCTAGTATTAAAAATTAAAACAAAACAGAAATAACAAGAAATTGAATAAAAGAGAACAAATGATACAAATAGATTCACAAATGACTGAGATATTAGAGTTATCAGGTAGAATATGAAATACTTGTTATTAGTATATTCAAAACAATAGGTGATAGAATGAAGAATTTCTCCAGAAAATAGAAGCTTAAGCAAAATAAAATAATAATTCTCAGACCAAAAAATAAAATGATTAATAATAAAGTATACCAACAGATTGTATACAGCAGCAGAGACAATTAGTGAACTTGAAAATATCCAGACTGAAGCACAGAGAGAAAAAAGGCATAAAAAATACAGAAGAGATCATAAGACACACACAAATTAAAAATATTTGAATTATGTGCAATTATACTCCCAGAGAAGAAAAAGAGAGCAAGCACAGAAAGAGATAATATCCAAGAATTTTTCAAACTTGATTGAAGAAAAAGAAGGAAACCCTACTTTTTGCAACATGAATGGATTTTGATGGCATTGTGCTAAGAGAAAAAGTTAGACAAAGAAACACAAATGTTATAAGTTCTCATTTATATATGGAATCTAAAAAAGCCAAACTCGTAGAGACAGAGTGAAATGGTGGTTACCAGAAGCTGCAGGGTGGATGAAACAGAGAGATTTTGGTTAAAGGGCTTAGTGTGATGAATCTAGGCATATTTTTCTAAAATTATGTCTATGTTTGGTAGGATTTTTTGAATCTGTGGCCTGAAATCTTCAATATGTTGTTCAAATTTTATTAAGATGATTGATATATAGCATATCTAAGTTAAGGTAAATTTAAAACATTTTTAAAGCTTGTATTAAAAATATTTTTATTGAAATATAGATTTATAATATTTTATTAGTTTCAGGTGTACAGCATAGTGATTCAATATTATTATAGATTGTATTCCTTTTAAATGACATTCAAATGATATGTTCAATAGGGGATTAATATTCAAAATACATAAATAATGCAACTCAAAAAAAGTAAATTTATTAAAAATTGGATAGAAGATATGAATAGACTTTTTTACAAAGACATACAGATGGATGACAGGCACATAAAAAGTTGTTCAACATTGCTAATTATTAGAGAAATGCAAATAAAAGCAACATTAAAATATCACCTCATGCCTAGCAGAATGGCTATCATCAAAAAGTTTACAAATAACAAATGCTGGAGAGGATGTGGAGAAAAGGGAACCCTTGCACACTGTTGATGGGAATGTAAGTTGTTGCAGTCACTATGGAAAATAGTATGGACTTTCCTCCAAAAACTTTAAAGAACTATTATGCAATTTCACCTGGGTATATATCTGAAGAAAGTGAAAACACTAATTCAGAAAGATAATGCTCCCCAATGTTCATAGCAGTGTTACTTACAATAGCCAAGGTACGGAAGCAATCCAAGTGGCTTAAATGGATAAAGAAGGTATATAATGGAATATTCCTCAATCACACACACAAAAATGAACTTCTGCCATTTGCAACAATGTGGGTGAACCTAGAGAGTACTATGTTTAGTGAAATAAGTCAGACAGATAAAGACAAATACTATATATTATTACTTACATGTGGAATTTGACAAACAAATGGATATAGCAAAACAGAAACAGGCTCACAGATGAAGAAAACAAACTAGTGGATACCTGTGGAGAGACAGAAGGTGGAAGGGACTAGATATGAATATGGGATTAAAAGATACAAACTACTATGCACAAAATAAATAAACAACAAGGATATATTGTACAGCTCGGGGAAATATAGCCAGTGGTTTGTAATAACTTTAAATTAAGTATAATCTACAAACTTCCATTTTTAACTGGTAAGTTCTGAGAATCTAATTATAGTTTAGCATCTATAATTAAGAATACTGTATTATATACTTGAAATTTGCTAAGAGAAGAGATTTGAAATACTATCATCATGCACACACAAATTATAAATGTATGAGATAATGGAGGTATTTCTATTGTGGTAATTATATATGAAAAGAAATTGAAAGTGAAGTAACTCAGTCATGTCTGACTCTTTGTGACCCCACGGACTATAGCCTACCAGGCCCTTCCATCCATGGGATTTTCCAGGCAAGAATACTGGAGTGGGTTGCAATTTTCTTCTCCAAGAGATCTTCCTAATCCAAGGATTGAACCGGATCTCCCACACTGTAGACAGACGCTTTACCGTCTGAGCCACCAGGGAAGATAATTATATATATATGTGTGTATATATACCACATTTTACACCTTAAGCTTTGATCTACTATACATCAATTATATCTTAATAAAGCTGGAAAAGAACAGATTAAAGATAACACATCACAAATTCAAGAAACCCTACCAATGTAAGCAAGATAAATAAAGAGAAAGTGTACCCAGATTCACTCAGGGAAGCTGGCCTCTGAGTACCCCGAGTGGTCAGGATGTCAGTTACAGTGAAGAAGAGTCCCCGCCAGAGTTGCCATTTGTTGCAGGAAGGGGCCCCTTTCCAGGTCCTGAAATCGGGCTCTTATCTAACACTCGGAAATGAATTGTCTGAGGAGACACATGTGCTGACAAAGCAAGAGATTTTATTGGGAAAGGGCACCCCAGTGGAGAGGAGCAGGGTAAGGGAACCCAGGGGAATAGCTCTGTCACATGGCTTGTAGTCTCGGGTTTTATGGTATTGGGATTATTTTCTGGGTTGTCTTTAACCAATCATTCTGACTCAAGAGTCCTTCCTGGTGGTGCACACCTTGTTCAGCCAAGATGAATGCCAGAGANCCAGTGGAGAGGAGCAGGGTAAGGGAACCCAGGGGAATAGCTCTGTCACATGGCTTGTAGTCTCGGGTTTTATGGTATTGGGATTATTTTCTGGGTTGTCTTTAACCAATCATTCTGACTCAAGAGTCCTTCCTGGTGGTGCACACCTTGTTCAGCCAAGATGAATGCCAGAGAGAAGGATTCTGGGAGGTGGTTGGACATGTGCTGTCTCATTTTCACCTTTCCCAAACTCTTCTGGTTGGGAAGAGTTCCTCCAACTCTTCTGGTTGGAGGCTTATTAGTTCCGTGTCCCTTCTCAGGACTTCCTGTCACAAAACAATTCATGTAAATGGTTACTATGGTGTCTGGCCAGGGTGAATGATTTCAATCAGTGTGCTTCCTCTAACAATCATATTTTATAGTGTGCCTGTTGTCAATTAATGATAAAGAGAAAATCTTAAAAGCAGTATAAAAAAGACACATTTCTTCTAGAGGAAATAAGACTTCTCAACAGACACAATGGAAGTTATAAGATAATATAATTACATATTTAAAATATTCAAAAAAAGNAACAACACCTCCTTCTTTTTTTAACCTTTTCTGAAGTCTTATTGTTATTATTAATATAAATTTATTTATTTTAATTGCAGGTTAATTACTTTGCAATATTGTATTGGTTTTGCCATACATCAACATGAATCTGCCACAGGTATACACGTGTTCCCCATTCTGAACCCCCCTCCCTCTTCCCTCCCCATACCATCCCTCTGGGTGCAGCTCTTTTACTATAAACATGTATCTTTTTCACATCTGCTTACTATCATGGTTTTTGTATCTCTGTGGGGTTTTTGGTAATTTCACTGTTTAAAATGGGCAAGCATAGTGCTGTATTGTCTACTGTTTCTAAGTAAAAGAGAGGTATGATGCATCTTACAGAGATGTTGGATGAGCTTAAAATGTGTTAGAAAAGCTTTGTTTTAAGAGCTATCATGCTGTCGGCTGTAATTGCAATGGTAACGGATCAACGATATATATTTAATAATTGTGTATTTGTATAGAAACACAAAAAGATAAGTTTATTGATTGACAAATTTTACTCAGAAGAACATAACCCTTTATTTTTTCTCACAGAAATGATTCATTATTTTTTAATTCAGTGTTTGTGGCAACTTTATAAAAAACTACCTTGACTAATAAAAACCAACGGTATGAATGAGTGTGTGTGTGGATGTGTGTGTATTGCAGTTCATGAAAGTTGATGGAGAGTCATTTTCCCTGCTCCTGCTCCCTAAATACAACCAAATAACCTGGAAATAATTCAACAGGTCATTAAAGGACTATGAAAGATGGAGAGAAGGTGGACTGCCTAAAGAACTCAGAATTTGAGGAATGAAAATGCAATGAGTTTCTTGGATTTTCTTTGTATCTCTTCTGTGTTCCAGACTGGGAACAACAAAACCCTGCAAATTGAAATGAACAACAGGCATAGAGAAAGCAAAGCAAAACATCCAGAAAAGCCTGCTTCCTCTGGCTAAATGTCTATAAAAGACAAAGGCCAATAGAGAATTATTAAGGAGACCCATAACTCGTGGCAGTGGTGGGTCCAATCTGCTATAGCAATGGTGCCAGCAAACATGGAGGAGGACAAAGAAATCCTATTTTAATAGTTCACTTTAAATAGCAAACTGTCAGTAATGGTAAGATGAGATGAGTTATATAGTATATTTTATTACACAGAACAAGAAAGCAATACAAAATAATATACTCAAAAGCAATGTAAATAAATCAAGGTTGAATAAACATTGTTCAAGTAACCCACAGAAAGGTAAGAAAAGAGAATAGGAAAGTGAAAGAAAAAATAAAGAGAAAACAAATAAGAAAATGGCAGAAATAAGCCCTAATATATTGATAATTACTTTAAATGTAAACAGTCTAACTACAAAATTGAAAGGAAAAGATTGGCAGGGTGTGTTTAAACAAGCAGACAAACAAACATGACTCAAGCCTGTTTTGTACAGGAAATTCATTTCAAACATAATGACATAAGTATCTTGAAAATTAAACAAAAATTTTAAGGTTTATGGCAACATTTGTTTTATAAAACAAGAGTAACTATGTGAATATTACATAAAGTAGACTTAAGATTAAAGGACATTATTAGGGACAAAGAAGGCTATTACATACTGCTAAAGAATCAATTCATCAAAAGATAGAGGAATCCTAAATGTGAATGCATCAAACAGCACAATTTCAAAATACATGAAACAGACTGTCAGATTTGACAGAAGAAGTAAAAAATCCATAATTATCGTTTGTGATTTCAAAACTACACTTGGCAGCAACTCATAAAAAACTAGGCTAAAAAATATCAAAGATACAGAAATGAATAATACCATCAACCAGCATAATATCAATATGATAGAATAATCAACCTATTAACAGAAGAATACACAATTTTTTCAAGTGCCCACAGAATGTTCACCAGGGAAGACACATGAGTCACAATCAAACCTCAACAAACTTAAAAGAGCTAAAGTTGTGCAGAGTATGTTCTCTAATTATACTGGTATCATATTAGAAACCAAAATCACAAAAATAAGAGGGAAATATCAAAATACTTGAAAATCAAACAACATAGTTCTAAGTAATCCATTAGTCAAAGAAATATTAGGGAAATTTTAAAAATATATGTGAAACTGAATAAAATATAAATTGAACATATCAAAATACATGAAACCAAAACAGTGGGATGTTTATAGCACTAAATATTATATTAAAAAATACACCTCAAATCAATAATCTAAGTTCCTACTTCAAGAAGTTAGAGAAAGGAAAATAAATGAGGAAATAGTAAAGATAAGAACAGAAATCAGGGAAATTGAGAACAGGAGAACAGTAGAGAAAAATCAATGATGTAAAGCTTTGGTTTTTTAAAGAATAAGATAAGGAAATGCATAAACTTCTAGCAAGTCTGATAAATATATTAAAAAAAGGACACAAATCACCAAAATCAGGAATGAAATATGAAATGTCACTACAGAGCCTGAAAGCCATTAAAAGGATTGTAAAGGAATACTGAAAACAACTCTGAACACATAAACTTGACAACTTAGAAAAATATGAACCAATTTCTCAAAAAACTTAAAGTATCAAAATTCAACCATGATGAAACACTTTTTTCTTAATGCATTTTATGAGATCAATATCCTGATAATAAAACCAGAAGAGATAGTAAAAAGCAAGAAAACTACAGATCAATATCTCTCATAAATTTATAGAAAAAAAATCCTCAATAAAATACTAGCCAATTTCAGCAATTTTTTGAAATAACAACAACAACAACAACAACAACAAAAACCCACCAATTCCAACTGGCAGTTATTTCAGGTATACAAGGATGGTTCAACATTTGAAAATCAATCAATGAAATCCACCATATCAACAGATTAAAGAAAAAAAAAGACTGCATAAATAAATGAAGAAAAAGAACTTGATAAATTCAACACTCATTTATTACAGAAAAAATATCTTAGCAATATGGAAATATAGATAAATTTCCTCAACTTGATAAAACATTATCTAAAATCCAACAGCTAACATTATGTGTGCTCAGTCACTCAATTATGTTGGACTCTTTGTGACCTCATGTTGGACTCTTTGTGACCCCAGCCTGACTATAGCCTGTCAGGCTCCTTTGTCCATGGGATTTTCCAAGCAAGAATACTGGAGAGGGCTGCCATTTCCTTGTTCAAACTAACATTGTGCTTACTGGTAAAAGATTGAATGCTCCCACTTAAGGGAACAAGGCAAGCATAATTAGTCTTACAATTCTTATTTAATATGATACTGGATATTCTAGCCAGCCACAGTAAGGTATGAAGAGGAACTACAAGGCATACAGACTGAAAAGGAAGACATGAAATTAAGCTTTCCCAATTTGCAGATAACACAATTGTCTATATAGAAAATCCTAAGGAGTCTGCAAAATTAATCTTCTAGAAATAAGTGAATTCAGCAAGGTCACATGATGCAATATAAAAATTTTAAAAATTAGTTATATATATGTATACTAATAGTAAACATGTAGGTACTAAAATTAAAAATACAGTATTATTTACAACTGATGAAAAACAGAGATACTTAGATGTAATTCCACACAAGTATATACAGGATTTGTTTACTGAAAATTACACAGTGCTGATAAAAGAAATCAAAAATATCTAAATAAACAGAGAATAGAGTCAACATTATAAAGATGTCAATTCTCTCTCAAATTGATATACAGTTTTATCAGAATCCTAAACATTTCTAGTAATGTTTCTAGTAGTAATAGGCAAGATTATTTCAAAATGTGTATAGAAAAGTAAAGGAACTAAAATGGTTAGTACAATTTTTAAAAAGAAGTATTAAGTGGGAAGAATCAGTCTATGCAATTTCAAGACATTATATAGCTATAGTAATCCACACTGTATGTATTGGTGGAGGTATAGATACATAGGGACTTCCCTGGTGTCTCAGACGATAAAGTGTCTGTCTACAATGTGGGAGACCTGGGTTCAATCCCTAGTTTGGGAAGATCTCCCGGAGAAGGAAATGGCAATCCACTCCAGTACTATTGCTTGGAAAATCCCATGGACAGAGGAGCCTGGTAGGCTACAGTCTATGGGGTCTCAAAGAGTCGGACACAACTGAGCGACTTCACTTCCTTTCACCATAGATACATAGATCAATGGAACAAAATAGAGAACACAGAAATAGACTCACACAAGTATGACCAACTGATACTTTTTCCCACAAAGGTGCAAAAGCAATTCAATGGAGAAAGAAAGCTCTTTCAACAAGTGATGCTGAATTGGGCATGCATAGGTACACAAATAGACATTGACCTAAGTTTCACATTTCATGGAAAAATTAACTCAAAAGAGATCATTAACTTAAATGTAATATTTAAATATATAAAATGTTTAAAACACAGTACATGAGAAAAATCTTTGGAGTCTAGAACTAGGTAAAGAAATCTTAGATAAGTTGAACTTCATTTAAATTAAAGTGTTGTGAAACAAATTGTTCATAGGATGAAGACACAAGTTACAGACAGAGAGAAAATATTTGCAAGTTATATATCTGAAAAATGACTCATGTCTAGAAAATATAGAGAAAAATCTCTACTTTAAACAGTAAAGAACAAAATCCAAAACAGATTTTAAAATGGAGAAAACATGAAAGAGATTTACTTAAAATAATATAAAGATGCCAAACAGGCACATGGTGTTTAGCGTTATTAGTCAGTGAAAGTGAAAGTGAAAGTGGTGTCCGACTCTGTGACCTCATGGACTACACAGTCCATGGAATTCTCCAGGCCAGAATACTGGAGTGGGTAGCTTTTCCCTTCTCCAGGGGATCTTCCCAACCCAGGGATGGAACCCAGGTGTCCTACATTGCAAGCTGATTCTTTACCAGCTGAGCCACAGGGGAAGCCCTATTAGTCATTAGGGAAATGCATACTAAAATCACAATGATCTCATTGTACACTTTACAGAATGAACAAAATAAAACATAGTGACAACACCAAATGCTGCAGAAGAAATTGGGTTATGCATTGTTGTTGGAATGCATAATGAAACAAACAGCTTGAAAAATAGTTTGACAGTTTCTTAAAATGGTAAACAAGCAACTGTCATAAAACTGAGCAATCATATTATTGGACATTTCCTCCAGAGAGATAAAAAATTATATCTACACAAAAAACTTGTTAGACAGTGTTCATAGCAGTTTTATTTATAATAGTCAAAGCTAGAAATGGTGAAAATACCCTATGATGGGAGAATAGTTAAATAAACTGTGCACCATCCATACCATGGGTTGCTACCTAGTAATGGACAAATTTTTGACACATATAATAACACCTTGAATAGATCTAAAGAATTTCATTTTATAGTGTCTTGAATGAACTATATTATACAAATGGAGAAAAGATTAATAGTTTCTAGGGGTTAGAGGGCCTTCCTGGATGTCACTGGTGGTAAAGAACTGCCTGCTAATGCAGGAGACATAGGTTCCATCCCTGGACTGGGAAGATTCCCTGGAGGAGGGCATGATAACACACTGCAGTATTCTTGCCTGGAGAAACCTCATGGGCAGAGGAGCCTGGCAGGCTGCAATCTAGTGTTGCAGAGTCAGACACGACTGAGTGTCTTAGCATGCACGCAGGGGTTAGGAATTGAGATATGGATATGGAAGTGAGTGCAGTTGTAAGGTGATAGCACAAAATTGCCTTATGATGATAGAACAGCTGTGTATCTTGATTGTGGTAATAGTATACAAAGCTATTCATGCTATAAAATTGCATGGAATTATACACACATACATACACATAGAGGTATACAGGTATGAAATCTGAATGCACTCTGAGAATGAAACCAATGGTTTCAATGATGTTTTATTACATTTCATATTGCAGTATACTTATGCAAGATATTTAGTTTGCAGGAAGATGAGGCAAAGGATGCACAAGATATCCCTGTATTATTCTTTGCAAGATTTCTTTGGCCACCATGGATGCCCTCCTGAGCTCACTCCAGCTCTGACATTCCATGAAGTGCTTTTGCTCTACAGAGACGCCCTCTCCCAGGTTCAGGCTCTGATTTTTCATAGCAGTGGGACATCCCATTTGCCATGCAATACCCACATCATTTGGCTTGGGCAGACACTCATGCACAGCCCTCTCCTTTCCTTGCAGAAACTCTCGTCACTCTATTTGAGGATGTTTTCTTCTTCCTGCTAGAGCTGAGATATCCTGTGCCAGCAGCCTTCCTAAGCAGATGTCTTTCTCACTCAGGTTGTGCTCTTATACTCTGATCATGGCCACTGCAGCTTCCCCTCAGCTCATTAGTGTGGATGGCTACCTTCCATTGCCCCATCTGATGATTTCAGGGCTGTATTGTTCAAGAAAGGAAAGGAACTGAGAAAAAAGAAACAAAGGAAAGAGCAAATTCATAGGAAAAGGAAAACGAAAAAGAAAGAAAGAAAGGGGATAGGATAGGAATAAACATTAATGAGGGAAAAACTCGGGATTTAAAAATGACATTTCAGAAGTAATTCTTGCTGTAAAAGATTTTGCTATGAATGAGGAGGTTAACATTAGGATAATACTTCATAACCTCAGCACTGGCACACAATAGTGTTTCACAATTAACTATTGATATGTGTAGTTAGTTGTGAGGGTTTTCAAATATTATTTGGTGCTAATAATAAAAGCACCATTTTTTGCATATGAATTTCTTTTTTGACATAGCAGAAAGAGCTCAAGGTTATTTTTATTAAAAAAAAAAGTACTTGCATACTGATAAGATTTTTGAATGGTGGTAGGGAAAGCAGAGTTACTACATCCAGGTTTTCATCTGTATAAATGTAAAGATGACTCACAGTGTATTTTATGGTAGCTGTGGCTCAGACAGTAAAGAATCTACCTGCAATGCGGGAGACCCTGGTTCGATCTTTGAGTGGAGAAGATCCCTCTGAGAAGGGAATGGCAACCCACTCCAGTGTTCTGGCCTGGAGAATCCCCATGGACAGAGGAGCCTGGCTGGCTACAGTCCATGGGGTCGTAGAGCCAGACACAACTGAGTGATTAAGCACGCCATGGCACAAGATGATTTAGAATGACTGCATTAGAGAGTTAGTTCTAATTTTTCTAGGGGTAACATAAAAATTTTTAAATAAGTAAAATAAAAAATAAATTAATAGATTTAAAATAAATAAACTTTAATCAAGGAGTGGGCAGACTCTAGATTTGAACTGAGTTCAACCAAAACTCAATTCTCAATGAGTTTTACATGAAGAAAAAGCAAGTTTACTTCCAAAGGGAAATGTTGCACATACTGTGTATAATTTAAATAATGTACTTTCTTATGCGTATTTCAGAGAAACATATTACACAAAGGGAGGAAGAAGCACATGCTTACCCATAAGACTGAAGGTTGTAGCAAAGAATTTTGGTTTATGGTGAGTTTTCACTGTTAACTATTCTGCATTTCAAATAAAATAACATTCCAGATCATGGCACAAAAGCAAGAATTTAATTCAATTGCACTAACTAGCTATATATACAGCATTTTATAGCCTATTAAAATTTATTGAGAGGATCTGTCATACATACTTAAAATTTGGGTCATATTTGGCTTTAAAATTATACAAACATGCTGTTTTCAGAGATTACTCTAAATTACTTTTAAAGTAACATTTTTATTGAGATGTAATACACTCAAAGAAATGTTTGAAAACATGTAAAACTTATATTTTTGTCTTTAGCTTTCTTTTTCAATAGATTCATTAAGGTATACATGACATACAATAAATTATACATGTAAAGTGTACATTTTAATAAGTTTTCACATATATATTCTCCCATTAAACCACCACTGCAATCAAATCAATGTACATATCCATCACCTCCAAAATTTTCTTTATTCCTCTTGGTAATTTCATCCTTTTCCTTTCTTCTACCTCCAATCCAGTAAATAACTGAGTTATTTTCTATCAATAATAGTTTGATTTTTCTAAGATGTTTTGCACAAATTAAATCATATTTATATATTCTTTTACATCTGGCTTCTTTCACTTAGCCTAATGCCCTTGATATCCATCCAAGTTGGTGTGTATCAGAGATTTCCTTTTTGTTGCTGAATGGTTCTATGAAGACTTACAAGACCTTTTAGAACTAACATCCCCAAAAGATGTCCTTTGCATTATAGGGGACTGGAATGCAAAAGTAGGAAGTCAAGAAACACCTGGAGTAACAGGCAAATTTGGCCTTGGAGTATGGAATGAAGCAGGGCAAAAGCTAATTGAGTTTTGCCAAGAGAACACACTGGTCATAGCAAACACCCTCTTCCAACAACACAAGAGAAGACTCTACACATGGACATCACCAGATGGTCAACACCAAAATCAGATCGATTATATTCTTTGCAGCCAAAGATGGAGAAGCTCGATACAGTCAGCAAAAACAAGACTGGAAGTGAACTGTGGCTTGGATCATGAACTCCTTATTGCCAAATTCAGACTTAAGTTGAAGAAAGTAGGGAAAACCACTAGACCATTCAGGTGTGACCTAAATCAAATCCCTTATGATTATGCAGTGGAAGTGAGAAGTAGATTTAAGGGACTGGATCTGAAAGATAGAGTGCCTGATGAACTATGGACAGAGGTTCATGACATTGTACAGCAGAGAGATCAAGACCATTCCCATGGAAAAGAAATGCAAAAAACAAAATGGCTGTCTGGGAGGCCTTACAAATAGCAGTGAAAAGAGAAGCAAAAAGCAAAGGAGAAAAGGAAAGATATAAGCATCTGAATGCAGAGTTCCANGGGATTAGATATGGTAGAATGCCTGAAGAAATATGAACAGAGGTTTCTAACATTGTACAGGAGGCAGTGCCCAAAACCATCCCCAAGAAAAAGAAAGGCAAAGTGGTTGTTTGAGGAGTCTTTACAAATAGATGAGGAAAGAAAAGAAGCAAAAGGCAAGGGAGAAAGGTAAAAGTATACCCAGCTGAATGCCAGAATTCCAGAGAATACCGAGGAGAGAAAAGAAAGGCTTCTTAAGTGGACAATGCAAAGAAATAAAGGAAAACAATAGAATGAGAAATCTATTAAATAGAAATCTGAAGAAAATAGAAACAGTAAGGACCTAACAGAAGCAGAAGAGATTAATAAGAGGTGGCAAGAATACACAAAAGAACTATACAAGAAAGGTCTTCACGACCCAGATAATCATGATGATATGATCACTCACCTAGAGCCAGATATCCTGGAATGTGAAGTCAAGTGGGCCTTAGAAAGCATAACTACAAACAAAGCTAGTGGAGGTGATAGAATTCCAGTTGAGTTATTTAAAATCCTGAAAGATGATGCTGCAAAGTGGGGCACTCAATATGCCAGCAGTTTAGAAAACTCAGCAGTGTCCACAAGACTGGAAAAGGTCAGTTTTCATTTCAATCTCAAAGAAAGGCAATGCCAAAGAATGCTCAAACTGCCACNCATAACTTTTCTTCCAAGGAGTAAGCGCCTTTTGATTTCATGGCTGCAGTCACCATCTGCAGTGATTTTGGAGCCCAGAAAAATAAAGTCTCACACTGTTTCCACTGTTTCCCCATCTATTCCCCATGAAGTGATGGGACTGGATGCCATGATCTTTGTTTTCTGAATGGATGGAGAGAAAAAAGAACAGGAATGATATGAACCTAACAGAGGCAGAAGATATTAAGAAGAGGTGGCAAGAACACACAGAAGAGCTATACAAAAAAGATCTTCATGACCCAGATAACTCAGTAGCGAGATCCCTCACCCAGAGCCAGACATCCTGAAATGGGAAGTGAAGTGGTCCTTAGGAAGAATCACTGCAAACAAAGCTAATGGAGGTGATGGAATTCCAGTTGAGCTATTTCAAATGCTAAAAGACAATGCTATTAAAGTGCTGCACTCAATATGCCAGCAAATTTTGAAAACTCAACAGTGAGCACAGGACTGGAAAATGCCAGTTTCATTCCAATCCCAAAGAAAGGCAATGCCAAAGAATGTTCAAACTACCTCACAATTGCACTCACCTCACACACTACCAAAATAATGCTCAAAATTCTCCAAGCCAGGCTTCAACAGTATGTGAACTGTGAACTTTCAGATGTTCAAGCTGGATTTAGAAAAGGCAGAGATCAAATTTCCAACATCCATTGGATCATCAAAAAAGCAAGAGAGTTCCAGAAAAATATCTAGTTCTCTTTTACTGACTATGCCAAAGCCTTTGACTGTGTGGATCACCACAAGCTGTGGAAAATTCTTAAAGAAATGGGAGTCCCAGATCCCTTACCTGTCTCCTGTGAAATTTGTCTGCAGTTCAAGAAGCAATATTTAGACCTGGACATGGAAAAATAGATTGGTTCCAAATCAGGAAAAGAGTATGTCAAGCCTGTATATTGTCACCCTGCTTATTTAACTTATATGCAGAATATATCATGCGAAATGTAGGCTGTATGAAGCACAAGCTGGAATCAAGATTCCTGGGAGAAGTATCAATAACCTCAGATATGCAGATGACACCACCCTTATGGCAGAAATTGAAGAGGAACTAAGGAGTCTTTTGATGAAAGTGAAAGAAGAGAGTGGAAAAGCTGGCTTTACCCCTCTCTCCTGTGATAACCACTAGCTTGTTATCTTTATCTGTGAGTCCATTTCTGCTTTCTTAATTTGTTTCATTTTCTAAATTCCACATGTAAGTGAAAACATACGACATTTTTCTTTCTTTGATTTATTTCACTAAACATAACACCCTTCTGGTCTATCCTTATTGTCACAAATGACATTATATATATATCACATGAGCACACACACAATGGAATGTTATCCTGCAATAGAAAATAATGAAGTTTTACTACTTGTAATAGCATGAGTGTAATGTATGTATAGTTCTTTCTGTCTGGGTGATTTATCCATTGTTGAACATCTGACATTGACGTCTCCTACTATCTACCAGTGCTGAAAGATGAATAAAGAAAATTTGAAAAGACCAATCACTAGTAAGGAGGTTGAGTCAGTAATAAAAACTTCCCAACCAAAAAAGTCCAGGATCAGATAGATTCAAAGGTGAATTCTAGCAAACATTTAAAGAAAAATTAATACAAATCCCTCTCAAACTCTTCCAAACAGTAGAAGAGGAGGAAGGACCACTTCCAAATTCTATTTACAAGGCCAGTATTACCCTGACACCAAAGTCAGACAAGAACACTACAATAAAGGAAAATTATAGCTCAATATCCTTGATAAACATAGATGCAAATATTCTCAACAAAGAATTCAATGACACTTTGAAAAGGTCATATACCATAATCAAGTGTGATTTATTACTGAGATGCAAGTATGGTTTATCATCTGCAAATTAATGTGATGAACGACATTCACAAACTAGTGGATAAAAATCATAAGATCATTTTGTTAGATGCAAAGAAAGCATTTGGCAAGATTCAACATCCATTCATGAGAAAAACTCTCAGCAAACATCGAACCAAGAAATTGGTATTGGTATACATATCACTGGGGATGTTTGAGGGTTCTATTTTATAAACTCAGAAAACAGGTTTAAATAAACCATTTGATATAGTAACTTGCCCCAAATAAAACTCACAAGGAAGTTAAGGATTTCGATACCATTAAAATATCTTTAAGAAATCAAAAATTTAAATGTGATAAAGGCTTTATTTATTGTTGTATTTTTTTCCGTTTCATGCTTTTACTATTTCCTCCTCCATACATTCTGTTATATTATTCTCTAGGGTCTTTTGTCACCAGCCGTCTTTGTTCTTTCCCTGGATGCTGTCATTCATGTCTTTAAAAATACTGAGCATGTTGATAACTTCAAAATCTACACCTCTCAATTTCATCATGACTTCCTGCCCTATATTTTTAACTAACTGTTGTAGATGTCTCTGAAGTATTTCCAACCAACACATCAAAGTATTATCACTTATACTTTCCTTTCTTAACCTTCTTGTTGTTTAGATGCTAAGTCATGTCCAACTCTTTGCAATCCCATGGACTGCTACACTTCAAGTTTCTCTGTCTTCCACTCTTTCTCAGAGTTAACTCAAACTCATGTCCATTGAGTCAGTGATGCTATCCAGCCATCTCTTCCACTGCTGCACTATTTTCCTTTGGCCTTCAATCTTTCCCAACATCAGGGTATTTTCCAATGAGTCAGCTCTTCGCGTCACGTAGTCCAAGTATTGGAGCTTCAGCTTCAGCATCAGTCTTTCCAATTAATATTAAGGCTTTATTTCCTTTAGGATTGACTGGTTTGATCTTTTTGGAGTCCAAGGGACTCTCACAAGTCTTCTGCAGCACCACAATTCAAAAGTATCACTTCTATGGCTCTCAGCCTTTTTTATGGTCCAACTCTTATGTCCATACATGACTACTGAAAAAAAAAACATTATCTTTGATTATATTGATCTTTGCTGGCAAAGTGATGCGTTTGCTTTTTAATATGCTGTCTAGATTTGTCATAGCTTTCTTTCTAAGAAGCAGGTGTCTTCTAATTTCATCGCTGCAGTCATCATCCTCAGTGACTTTGGAACCCAAGAGAATAATATCTGTCACAGTTTCCACTTTTTACCCTTCTATTTGCCATGAAGTGATGGGACTGGATGCTGTGATTTTAATTTTCTTAACAATTATTAATTTTATAAGCTTTCACTCAGTTGTCTCAACATGGAACTATATTTTACTAATTAGTAAAACTAATCTTTTACTCCTTCATTTCTTTCAA
>SJYA01005615.1:1192078-1205041 GCA_006410615.1 Neotragus moschatus | reverse complement strand
TAAATTGCAAGACCAGACTGAATAAGTTTTAATTGTTCATCACTCAGTAGTGTCCGACTCTGCAACTCTATGGACAGTAAGCTGCCAGAATGTTGGTCTAAAGGTATCTAGTGGTATTAGCAGTTTTACCTTTGGTATCATTTTTTAACATGACAACTTACTCACTTTTGGTTGCAGGCCAAGGTGTCAATTTTAAGCCAAAAGCTCTTTGTGCTATGGGAGCTGGTTGTATGAGAGATTGACATTTTCCTATACATCAAAGGTTGGTTATTCTAGGCAGTGCTAATGTTTATTTTTCAGTTATTAGGTGTTAGATTAAGAGAGGATCTGCTTGCTTTGGAATGTAATGTGCTCCTTTTCATGCAGAGAACAATGTAAAGAATATATAGTTAATGAGACCTTGATTTAAAGAGTTTGCAAATGAAGCTCTACTGTTTTATACTCACTAAAAAAGTGTATGGTTATTTGGAAAGTCTGTAAAGAAACCATAGAATGCACTGAAATAGAAGATTATAAAAACAAAAACTTCTGCTTTTTATTTATAATGATGATTTAGCAAATTCCTTCTCTATTGTTATCTCATTATTTAAAAAGGGTAAAGCAGCAGAAACTACATCAACACATTACCATTAAACAATACATTAAGTATTTCAATTCCAATAATTTCTTAAGGTCATTCTTTTAAATGAATGCAAACTTGTTAGGTTTTTACAGCTTAAATGACTTTTCCATCATCTTTTTTAGCCGAGCATTTAGTTTTGCTCCAGGCAAATCAATGAAAATTCATCTACTGAAATATAAAATTTTGTTTATATACGTTCACAAGAGACTAATTTGAAACACACTTGATTTGGTAGACTATAAAAAATCAAATGGTTATAAGGGTTATGCTCTTTTGTTCCATCTAAAGTGTACTCTGCTTATCATATTTGAATGTAAACTGATTTTCTCAAAACCAACAATTTAGGAATGATTTCTTTAAAGATTCAAGTAAAAGAATATCTTCTTAAAATGTCAAACTTACTTTTAAAATCAAGTTTTAATTATGAATATAGAACTAATACAAGATTAAGCTTATCTTTGGAGAATCAAGGAAAAACTGTTTACTTAAATTTAGACTTAAATGGAAAACAAAGCAATTTATTTTTATACTAACACTATCAAATATAGCATATTGCAACTCAGATTTGCAGTGAGAGTCATAAAAGGAATGCTGAAAAGAAAAGTTTAAAAAAGAGCTTAAACAAAGGGAGTGATTTAATGAAAGGAATAAAGAAAAGATTGCAGTCAAAAGCACAAGACAGGCCATCCTCTTTTACAGAAATGCAACTTCTTTCCTTCATTTTTTTTCATTTATCTCAGACTTATATTTCACCATTTCATATGATCTCACCTCAGTAGTAACAATTTAATAATAGTACTTTTGTTATTGTGAAGATAACAACTACTTTTAAATTCATACATACTATATTCTATACACTGTTTTAACCATTTTAAAGTTGATTTAATATTTATAATCATTATAAGACAGATACTATGATTGCCCTAATTTATGGATGTAGAAACTGAAGTGAAAAAGGTTCAGTAATCCACCTACGTGGCAGAGATATCTACAAATAATATGGGCTAGGTGTGGTAGGGGAACTTACTTGGCAAAGTCTGAAGACCAAAGTCCACTTGATGTCTCATTGTCTCTGCTGGCAAATGTTTGTCTACTGCACTTTTGTTTCCCCTCTCCATGTGAAGTGCCTTCCTTCTCTTTGAAGTCTCAAGGTCCCTACCACTTTCTCCTTCTTTTGGGTAGCATATAACCTTCAATTGCTTAACTTGCTCTTGGTTCTCATTTTAATTATGGGGTTCCTATATGTATGTAATAAAATTTGATTTCCTCCTGTCAGTCTGTTTCATATCAATTTAATTCTTACACCTGCCAGAAGAAACTAGAAAGGATAGAAGAAAAATGTTTCCATCCTCCAAAAGGATCTGTATTTCTTATTAGCCATTTTTAATATTTGCTCTTGGTACCTAGAGTTAAAACGGCTCCAGGATTCCCTGCTATCCTCTGATCTTTCAGTCATTTGCTTCTCCAGACCAACAGGCCTAGTCTTTCATATGCTTAATCAATTAAACATTGGGTCACTTGTCTCTGCCTGCAAAATTGTTACAACCAAATACATAAACTCACAGAAATTTACTCTAATTATAATTTGTCTAATTTCACATTGGAAGGGCAATTTCTTCCTTTTCCAATTTTAAAGAAAAAAAATCCAACTATTATACTTTACAGAAGAAAAGTAGCCAATAAGACTATCACATTTGGTTAGAAGTACAGCAAAAACAACATGTCAGTGCTTGATCACTGATACTATCATTGCATAAATATTTGTTAAGTAATATGATATGATATTATCAAATTTCATGGCTTTTTAAAAATCAATTTGTTTTTTATTGAAGGGCAATTGCTTTACAGAATTTTGCTGTTTTCTGTCAAACCTCAACATGAATCAGACATAGATATACATATAGCCTCTCCTTTTTGAAACCCCATCCCATCTCCCTCCCCATTCCACCCATCCAGATTGATACAGAGCCCCCTTTGAGTTTCCTGAGCCATATGGCAAATTCCCATTGGCTATCTGTCTTACATATGGTAATGTAAGTTTCCATGTTACTCTTTCCATACATCTCACCCTCTCCTTCCCTCTCCCCATGTCCATAAGTCTATTCTCTATGTCTGTTTCTCCATTGTTGCCCTGTAAATAAATTCTTCAGTACCATTTTTCTAGATTCTGTATATATGTGTTAGAATATGGTATTTATCTTTTTCTTTATGACTCACTTCACTCTGTATCATAGGTTCTAGGTTCATCTGCCTCATTAAAACTGACTCAAATGTGTTCTTTTTATGGCTGAGTAGTATTCCATAGTATGTATATACCACAGCTTCTTTATCCACTCATCTGTCGATGGACGTCTAGGTTGCTTCCATGTTCTAGCTATTGTAAAGAGTGCTGCAATGAACAATGGGATGCAGGTGTCTCTTTCAATTTTGGTTCCCTCAGGGTATATCCCTAGGAGTGGGACTGCTGAGTCATATGGTGGTTTTATTCCTAGTTTTCTAAGGAAACTCCATACCATCTTCCATATTGGCTACATCAATTTACATTCCTTCTAACAGTGCAAGAGTGTTCCCTTTTTGCCATACCCTCAACAGCATTTATTGCTTGTAGATTTTTGATGAGGGCAATTCCAACTGGTGTGAGGTGATACCTCATTGTAGTTTTGATCTACATTTCTCCAATAATGAGTGATGTTGACCATCTTTTCATGTGTTTGTTAGCCATCTGCGGGTCTTCTTTGGAGGAATGTCTGTTTAGGTCTTTTTCCTAATTTTTAATTAAGTCGTTTGTTTTTCTGGTATTGAATTGTATGAGCTGCTTGTATATTTTGGACATTAATACTTTGTCAGTTGTTTCAGTTTCTATTATTTTCTCCCATTCAAAAGCTGTCTTTTCACCTTGCTTATAGTTTCTTTTGTTGTGTAAAAGATTTTAAGTTTAATCAGGACCCACTTATTTACTTTTGGTTTTATTTCCATTACTCTAGGAAGTGGGTCATAGAGGATCTTGCTTTGATTTTTGTCATCGAGTGTTCTACTTATGTTTTCCTCTAAGAGTTTTGTAGTTTCTGGTCTTACATTTAAGTATTTAATACATTTTGAGTTTATCTTTGTGTATGGTGTTAGGAAGTGTTCTAATTTCATTCTTTTACATGCAGCTGTCCAGTTTTCCCAGCACCTTTATTGAAGAGGCTGTCTTTGCCTCTTTGTATATTCTTGCCTCCTTTGTTACAAATAAGGAAACATAGATGCATGGGTTTATTTCTGGGCTTTCTGTTTTCTTCCATTGGTCTATATTTCTGTTTTTGTGCCAGTACCATACTGTTCTGATGACTGTAGCTTTGTAGTATAATCTGAAGTCACGAAGCTCCATTCTCCTTTCTCAAGACTGCTTTGGATATTCGGGGTCTTTTGTGTTTCCATATTAATTGTGAAATTTTTTGTCCTAGTTCTGTGAAAAATGCCATTGGCAATTTGATAGGGATTGCATTGAATCTATAGATTGAGTTTGGTGGTATAGTCATTTTCACATTATCGATTCTTCCTACCCAGGAGCATGGAATATCTATCTGTTCATGTCATCTTTGATTTTTTTCATGAGTGTCTTATAATTTTATGTGTACAGTTCTTTCATCTCTTCAGGTAAGCTTATTCCTAGATATTTAATTCTTTTTGTTGCAATGGTGAATGGGACTGATTTCTTAATTTCTCTTTCTGAATTTTCATTGTTAGTATATAGAAATGCAAGTGATTTCTGTGTATTGATTTTGTATCCTGAAACTTTTCTACATTCACTGATTAACCCTAGTAATTTTCTGATACTATCTTTAGGATTTTCTGTATACAGTATCATGTCATCTGCAAACAGTGAGAGCTTTTCTTCTTTTCCAGTCTGGATTCTTTTCATTTGTTTTTCCTTCTCTGGTTGCTGTAGCTAAGAATTCCAGAACTATGTTGAATAATAGTGGCAAAAATGGACACTCTTGTCTTTTTCTTGATCCTAGGTGGGATGCTTTCAGTTTTTCACTTCCGAGAATAATGTTTGCTGTAGGCTTATCATATATGGCCTTTATTATGTTGAAGTAGGTTCCTTCTATGCTCATTTTTTGAAGAGTTTTAATCATTAATAGGTCCTGAATTTTGTCAAAGGGTTTTTCTGCATCTATTGAAATGATCATATGGTTTTTCTTTCAATTTGTTAATATGGTGTATCACATTGATTGATTTCTATATATTGAAGAATCCTTACATTCCTGGAATAAAACCAACTTGATCATGGCACGTGAGCTTTTTGAAGTGTTGCTGAATTCTGTGTGCTAAACTTTTTTTTGAGGATTTTTGCATCTATTTTCATCAGTGATATTGGCCTGTAGTTTTCTTTCTGTGTATTGTCTTTGGTTTGGGTATCAGGGTGATGGTGGCCTCATAGAATGAGTTTGGAAGTGTTCCTTCCTCTGCAATTTTTTGAAGGAGTTTTAAAAGAATAGGCTTTAGCTCCTCTCTAAATGTTTGATAGAATTTTCCTGGGAAGCCATCTGTTCCTGGGCTTTTGTTTTTTGGGAGATTTTTTTTTATCACAGCTTCAATTTCAATGCTTGTGATTGGGTTGTTCATAATTTCTATTTCTTCTTGGTTCAGTCTTGAAAGATTGAACTTTTCTAAGAATCTGTCCATTTCATCCAAGTTATCTCTTTTATTGCCATATAGTTGTTCATAATTGTCTCTTATCATTCTTTATATTTCAGCATTGTCTGTTGTAACCTCTCCTTTTTCATTTCTAATTTTGTTGATTTGATTCTTCTCTCTTTTTTCTCTTGATTACTCTGGCTAAGGTTTTGTCAAGTTTGTTTATCTTCTCAAAGAACCAGTGTTTAGTTTTATTAATCTTTACTAATGTTTCTTTCATTTCTTCTTTATTTATTTCCACTCAGATCTTTATGATTTATTTCCTTCTAATAATTTTTTCCCCTTCTTCTTTTTCCAGCTGCTTTATGTGTAAAGTTAGGTTGTCTATATGATGTTCTTCTTGTTTCTTCAGGTAGGGTTGTATTGTTATAAACTTCCCTCTTAGAACTGCTTTTGCTGCATCCCATAGGTTTGGAGTTCTCGTGTTTTCATTGTGATTTGTTTCTAGAAATTTTTCCCTTTCAATTTCTTCAATAACCTGTTGGTTATTTAGAAACGTGTTTAATCTCCATGTGTTTGTGTTTCTTATAGGTTTTTTTTGTGTGTGTGTGTGTGTGTGTGATTGATATCTAGTCTCACAGTGTTGTGTTTGGAGAAGATGTTTGATAAAATTTCAATTTTCTTAAATTTACTGAGGTTTGATTTGTGATCCAAGATGTGGTCTATCCTGGAAAATGTTCTATGTGCACTTGAGAAGAAGGTGCATTCTTCTGGATTTGGATGGAATGTCCTGATGATATCAATGAGATCCATCTCACCTAATGAATCACTTAAGACTTGTGTTTCCTTATTAATTTTCTGTTTTTGTGATCTTTCCATTGTTGTGAGTGGGGTGTTAAAGTCTCCTACTATTATTGTGTTACTGTCAATTTCTCCTTTTATGTCTCTTAGTGATTGTCTTATGTATTGAGGTATTCCTATGTTGGGTGCATAGATATTAAAATTGTTATTTCTTTCTCTTGGATTGATCCCTTGATCATTGTTTAGTGTCCTTCCTTATCTCTTGTACTCTGCCTTATTTTAAAGTCTATTTTGTCTGAGGTTTGCTACTCCAGCTTTCTTTTGCTTCCCATTTGCATGGAATATATTTTTCCATCCTCTCACTTTTAATCTATATGTGTCTTGAGGTCTGAAGTGGGTTTCATGTAGACAGCATATATATGGGTCTTGTTTTGTATCCATTCAACCAGTCTGTGTCTTTTGATTGGAGAATTTAATCCATTCTCATTTAAAGTAATTATTGATATGTGAGAGTTGGACTATAAAGAAAGCTGAGCACTGAAGAATTGATGCTTTTGAACTGTGGTGTTGAAGAAGACTCTTGAGAGTTCCTTGGACTACAAGGAGATCCAATCAGTCCATCCTAAAGGGGATCATTTCTGGGTGTTCATTGGAAAGACTGATGCTGAAGCTGAAACTCCAATAGTTTGGCCACCTGATGTGAAGAGCTGACTCATTTGAAAAGACCCTGATGCTGGGAAACTTTGAAGGCAGGAGGAAAAGGGGATGACAGAGGATGAGATGGTTGGATGGCATCACCAGCTCGATGGACATAGGTTTGGGTGGACTCTGGGGGTTGGTGATGGACAGGGAGGCCTGGCATGCTGCAGTTCATGGGGTCACAGAGTCGGACNTGACTCATTTGAAAAGACCCTGATGCTGGGAAACTTTGAAGGCAGGAGGAAAAGGGGATGACAGAGGATGAGATGGTTGGATGGCATCACCAGCTCGATGGACATAGGTTTGGGTGGACTCTGGGGGTTGGTGATGGACAGGGAGGCCTGGCATGCTGCAGTTCATGGGGTCACAGAGTCGGACATGACTGAGTGACTGAACTGAACTGAATTGATATATATGCTCCTATTGTGATTTTCTAATTGATTGTGGTTGATTTTGTAGATCTTTTTTCTTCTGTTGTATTTCTTGGCTATATAAGTCCGTTTAACATTTGTTGTAAAGCTGGTTTCAGTTCAGTTCAGTCACTCAGTCATGTCTGACTCTTTGTGAGCCCATGAATTGCAGCACGCCAGGCCTCCCTGTCCATCACCAACTCCCGGAGTTCACTCAAACTCACGCCCATTGAGTCAGTGATGCCATCTAGCCATCTCATCCTCTGTCATCCCCTTCTCCTCCTGGCCCCAATCCCTCCCAGCATCAGANCTTTTCAGTACTTTAAATATATCCTGTCATTCCCTTCTGGCCTGCAGAATTTCTGCTGAAAGATCAGCTGTTAAGCATATGGAGTTTCCCTTGTATGTTACTTGTTACTTCTCCCTTGATGCTTTTAACATTCTTCCTTTGTGTTTAGTCTTTGCTAGCATGTGTCTTGGTCTGTTTCTCCTTGGGTTTATCCTGTATGGGACTTTTTGTGCCTCCTGGACATGATTGGCTATTTCCTTTTCCATGTTGGTAAAATTTTCAACTATAATTTCTTCAAAAATTTTCTCATACTCTTTCCTTTTCTCTTCTTCTTCTGGGACCCCTATAATTCGAATGTTGGTGCATTTGAGATGGTCCCTGAGGTCTCTGAGACTGTCCTCAGCTCTTTTCATTCTTTTTACTTTATTCTGCTCTTCAACAGTTATTTCCACAATTTTATCTTGCAGCTTATTGATTCATTCTTCTGCTTAAGCTTCATAGTTTTAGTTTCAATTTATTTCAAAATGTGGGATTAAACAAAATTTGCCAAGCTGGATAATGATGGGACAGCTGGAGAAACAAGGATTATTTCCTTGCTTCTCGTGAGGCATACATAAACAACAAAGAAGTTCATTTTACCAATGAAAAATATAAGCTGTTAAATCTAATACTGATCATTATTTTGAACTATTTCTTAAGCTAACACTATACATTCATCAAATAGGGAAGATATGAGACAGGCTTAAATTTAGGGTGAGGATGTGAACTATATTTTTAAGCATGCTCAAAAAAGAAACTTCTGGATTATTAGTTGCACTCATTACTTTAGAGATTGCTAAATTATTTCAATTTAGAAGTTACAACTGATAAAAGAGAAACTATTAGGTTAGAAAACGATTACAGAAAATGCATTCAATTTTATCACTGCTGTAACAAATCACTACAAGTTAAATGATTTTAACACAACACAAATTTATTATCTTACCATTTTGTAGGTTAGAATTCCAACAAAAGTCTTACTGGGATAAAACCAAGGTGCTGGTAAGACACCTTCTCTTTCTATAAGCTCTAGGGGATGATCTATTTTCTCACCTTTTCTAACTTCTAAGCCTACCCACGTTCTTTGGCTCATGGCCTCCTTCCTTCATCTTTATAGCCAGAAATTTTGTATCTCCCCCTGCCTTACTTCTATAGCCATATGTTCCTTTGGCTGATCCTCTCTTCCACTGAAAGGACACTTACGATTATCTTGGATCTAGTCAAACAAGCAGGATAGTTCTTTGCTTTATGATCAGGTGATCAGCAAACGATTCTATTTGTAATCTCAGTTTGTAACCTTAACCTGTAAACTTTACTTGTTGTCCTGTAACCTAAAATATTCACAGGTTCTAGGGATTAGAATGGATGAGGCATTATTCCACCCACTACATCAATTGCACAGTAAGATATTGGAAAAGGCCTCTTTCTGAAGGCCTTTTGAAGAAAAGGCCTCTTGAAGAAGATGAGCCTTGAATTGGGCTTTGAAGAAAGACTAAAACATGGACAGGATTTATATTAGGATGTGAGGTTATTGTGATTAGTTCTGAGATACTTCTTTGTAATCCATGGAAAGAGGAGCCTGGAGGGCTACAGTCCATGGGGTTGTAGAGTCTGATGCGATGGAGCACACACACAGTGTCAATGTAGTAGAGAATACTGAGTTTACATTGGACTAAATCAAAGTGCTAAGAGGGTTTCTGGCAGGTCTAGGGGATAGTCCTTTCCATTTCCCTTTCCAGTTTCAAGAGACTGCCCAGCATTCCGTAGCACGTAGCTCCTTGAGCCATCTTCAAAGCCAACAGTGTAGCATCTTCAAATCTCTGACTTTGACTCTCCTGCCTCCCACTTCCACTTATATAGATCTTGTGATTGCATTTAGAGTTCACCCAGATAATTCACCCAGCAGCTCAGCAGTAAAGAATTTGTCTGCCAATGTAGAAGATTCACCCCTAGGGTCGGGAAGATTCCCTGGAGGAGGAAATGGTAACCCACTCCAGGATTTATCTTTGCCTGGAGAATCCCATGGACAGAAGAGCCTGGTGAGCTATAGTCCATGGAGTTGGGAAGAATCAGGCACAACTGAGCACACATGCACACACAGATGTTTCAGGATCATCTCCCCATCTCAAAACCCTTAACTTAATTACTTCTGCCAAGTTGTTTTTGATCTCTAAGGTAAAATATTCACAGGTTTTGGGGATCAGATATGAAAATCTTTGAGAGGGATTGATTATCCACCTATCACTGAAAGTAAACAAAGGGAGACTTTACCCAAAGTCTCTCCTTTGGCAAGCTCCAAAGTCAATCTGTTGTTTGTTTTTCAGTAGTTTTAATATGATGTACTTAGGTGCATATTTTCCCTTTCATTTTTTCTTTCTTTTGGGACTATTTTTCTTTCTTCATATTTTCTGAGTTTTTTGAATGTGTGGTTTGGTATGTGTCATTAATATTGAAAAAATTCTTAGGTATTGTTGCTTCAAATGTTTCTTTTGCTCCATTGTTTTACCTTTCTCCCTTGGGATACCAATTACTTGCATGCTAGATTATTATTTAGTGTCCCTCAACTCATGGATGCTTGTTATAGTTTTAGTCACACTTTTTAAGTTTTTTTCTATAGACTGATCTTCAAACTCACTGATTTTTCAGCCATTGTCAAGTCCACAGATTAGTCCATTGAAAACATTCCTTGTTATAATGTTTTCCTTTCTAGCACTTTCTTTTGATTCTTTCTTATAGTTTCTATCTCTCTGCTGAAAAACCATTTAATTGCATTTTTAAAACATTTTTTGAAGTCTTAGCATATTAATCAGTTTTAAATTTCTTGTCAGTTTCAGCATTTATGTCTTATGCAGATTTGTTTATAATACTTTCTTGTCACATATGGATAAGTTGGTTTTTTTCTTGCCATTTCTTACACTTTATAATTTTTTGAAACCAAACATCTTGCATAGGACAATAGAAACAGAAGTAAATAATTTTTATGCCTGGAAATATGCATGCAATTTTTTTTGCAGAACCTCTAATACATGGGTTTGAATTAATCTAATTAAATGTTCAGCTGGGTTTGAGGTTTGTTGTTGCTATGGTTACTCTCAGTGTTCCCACAGGCTTTAACTTTTTCTCATGATACCTTGCATTTAGGGTGGGTGTTGGCTTGCTAGAGGGATTTTATATGCTTAATTCTTATATATTTCTACCCTTGGCTTCTGGATATCTCTTTCCCAAATTACATGCAACACACCCTTCTTTGCCTCAGAGTGAGGGTTGAGGGATATTCTCTGATGTTCTTATTAAACTTCAGAGTTATGCTGATGTGTCTCTGGGTCATGGAGGTATGACTTTTTCAGTGTTTCTGCCTTCCTAAGGCTATAATTCTAAACCCTGTTTGCATTCTGGACACTACTTCAGAGGTCAAAGATCCTTTTTTCCATTTATTTTCTTCTAGCTGAAATGGATTTCCATCAAGGCTGAAGTGCGACAGTATATGTTGCCCTTCCGCAATCCTATTCCAGGAACATTAAAGCTTTGCTTCTTAGACCTGACTGGGAGAAAGGTCCCCAGGGAGTTTTGTGCCCCTCCTATAATGGCTGCTTTGGCTTTTCCCCATTTCTTTATCTCAAGCCCAATTTTCTCAGGACTCCTACCTAGTCTTTTCACCAGTTCTGTGCACTCAGTGTGCTTGATGCTGCACGGGTTTTACACTCAATGGGCCCCCACTGATTCACCAATCACCTTAGCTGAACTCTTGGTGGTTTGGGACTGCATTTTGCCCCAGTTAGTCAGTGCTCTGTCTCTTCCTGCAAGAGAGCATGTTTCTCTTTTGACTTTGGACCAATTTGCTGCTCTGTAAACTTAACATTCTGGTATGCTCAAGAAAAGTGAGATTGCTGTTTTTTCTGTCTTTCCTTTCTTGTAATGGGACTGATGCTCTTTCTAGCTCTCTATATGCTTCCTCCACTCCTAGCAGAAACATAAAATTCAGATTTGTCTTTTTGAGGAAAGAGATCTACAGTTAATGATATTGAGAATTTTATGGATTTTACAGTGAGAGTCTATGCTGTAGTTGATTTTCCTAAATCAAATTAATAGACAAATGCCTCATGATCACTTTGAGTGTTTGGAAAAAGAATGATTATTGCCTCAACCCAAACTTAATGAATCAGAAGCTCTGTGAATGGGTTCAAGGATATATATTTTGGGCAATTTCTCTTATGATTCTTACGCATTTGAAAGTTTGAGACTTTCTGGTATAGAATATAGCTCTCCAAATATTTATTAACCTATCATTTCTACAATTGTTTAAAACTGTCAGTCTTGCCTAGCTTACTGAGTATAAATATATTTCTATCCATTACATTTATTCTTGGTGGGGGCATTTGGGGAGGGCCATATCTATTTGCTTGCCATAGGATTACCAGTTAATAGTATCTGACATATAATAAGTACTCACAGATGATTAATAAAACAAATAAGATTGAATATTGACTAATTTGTTTTTAAGGCATATCCAGTAGAATATAAATATTTTTAGATTTGCATATGATGTACTTTTTAGGAATAGGAAGAAATGGAATTTTGTTCTCAAAAAAATCTCTGTAAGAGCTAAGCATCATGAAAATTTTACTAGATCCTTTGAGGAGTCAGTATTTCCTGATTGGAGCTGCAGATATTTTACTATAAAAGCAAAAGTTTAACTTTTTGAAGTATTTAATGAAAGTAAACTTCAAACAGAAACTGTGTAGATTATTTTTATTTTGGAATTTCAGAACACACAAATAGATCATTTTTCACCACCAATTAAACTTGAAGTCATTATAATAAACAAGAATTTCCTGCATGCTTACTTTAATTAATAATTAAATTAACAGACCTATCTCACACAATAATCATGTGATCATAGCAATACACAGAAAGTTCTCATGTATTCAGTGCTTGTGCCTCATTGCTTCATTCACTAAGAGGAATCCTGGATGAGGAAGCATGTAAAAGAAGTATAAATAGTTAAGACAGCAGTCCTGAACGTTTCCAAGGCTTTGAACTCCTATGACAAATTGACCTGTTATGCACACTCTCCTCATTTACACATATGAGTACAGTTTGTGTATAATTTCATATTNGAATCCTGGATGAGGAAGCATGTAACAGAAGTATAAATAGTTAAGACAGCAGTCCTGAACGTTTCCAAGGCTTTGAACTCCTATGACAAATTGACCTGTTATGCACACTCTCCTCATTTACACATATGAGTACAGTTTGTGTATAATTTCATATTTAAAAGCTCTAAAAATGTGTTGGTGGGAACTTGTATATGTATGTAGAAAGGGATCCCTTAGTTTACTGTCATCTAAATGTTGCTAATAACCCTCTCAAACAAAGATTCACACAGAAGATCATTGAAAAAAGGCAGGGGGAGTACAGTTTGAGAGGTGAAGATGTTTTCTGTCTACTTTTCCTCTTATAACCTAGGCAGAAGGGAGTTA
>SJYA01005615.1:1172716-1184557 GCA_006410615.1 Neotragus moschatus | reverse complement strand
TTTTCGAATATATTGTGTAAGGATTTCTGTAACCTTATGCAAATTGAAATATTTTTAAAAATTTAAGATTTCAATAAAATATAATTTAATTAAGTCTAAAAATGGAAAAGGGCAAAATAGGCCTTTAAGTAGGAATGCAAAGAGTTGCATAATCAGTACACATGTGGTTTTTAAAAATATATTTGTTAGAAAGGAAAATTGGAAGATCTATAAAAAGCAGAAGTTAAGATAGAAGGATATATGTGTATATATACATGTTACACTAAAGGCTTCTTGGGTGACTCAGTGGTAAAAAATCTGCGTGCTAATGCAGGAGATGTGGGTTCGACTCTTAGGTCGAGAGATCCCCTGCAGAAGGCAATGGCAACGCACTCCAGTATTCCTGCCTGGAGAAGTCTGGACAGCGGAGCCTGGCGGGTTACAATCTATGGGGTCGTTAACAGTGTCGGACATGACTTAGACACTAAACAACAACAAACCTATTTAAAAAATCCGAGGAAAGCAATTAAAATTTATTTTTCATACATTTTAGTATGCATATATGGCATACTAAAGAAGAACAAGAACAAGAAAGGAAGCCTCAATAGTGAAATATTTATTCTACTTGAACGTGTCTAGAGAAACAACAGATCTTCAAAATATACGACACAATAATTGTCAGAACTAAAAGGAGAAATAAGTAAATCAACAATTATGGTTGGAGACGTCAACAATGCTTTTTCAGTGCTAAAACTAACAGCCAGAAAATCAGCAATGATATAAAAGAGCTATATAACACATTCAACAAACAGGACTTCTATACAGATCTCTGAAGAATGCACACTATTTTTAAGTGCACATGAAACATTAACAAAGGAGGATTACATTCAGTTTTAAACTAAACTTTAACAAATTTAAAAGAATTGAAGTAATATGAAATATCTTCTATGATAAAAATGAAACTAAATATGATATCAATCACAACAAAATAACAGCGAATTCTCAAAAGACTTAAAAATCAAACAACCATTAGAAAAAATACTTAGAAATCAAATTTCAACCATTTACCAACAAACAACTCTCAAGGGAAATTATAAAATATCTTAAATTGAGTAAAATTTAAGTACAACAGGTGAAAATCCATGGGACACCACTAGAATAGTGCTTAGAGATAAACAGAAAAAACTAAATGACCATATTATAACAAGAAGAAAACCCTAAGTCAAAAAATTAGTAACTTCAACACATTCTGGAAAATACTAGAACCAGCTTCAGGCACCACTGTAAAGAGCTTCTTATCTCTCCTTGTCTAAAACCAAAAATACTTGACTATCAAAACTGAAACTTGAAGGCAAAAATAAAGACAAAGCACAAACACAGACTTTCAGATATCTTGCAAATAATTTCTTCCCTCTCTTCTACCTCATGAACACACGAAATGTGACCATTGTCAAAATGTAGACATCTAAAACCAAATAGATCTAAGTGCTTAAATAATTTTAAAATGTTTTTTGTTTTTTGCAGTATGCTTCTTTTTATTTTATTATTATTATTTTTTGTCAACTTTGACTTCAAAATTTCCTCAAACCTTTTACAGCAGATAATTTACAGAACACGATTTAGGCAGTTTCTTTTCTATCTTCCTTTGAACTCCTATCTTAGATACTGTGTATTAGGAATATATCTATAGGTGAACCTGCAACTTTGGCATTTAGAAAATGTGACAAAGTTTATGGCCTTTGGAAGAAAATAGGGCAATTAGACATATTCAGCTGTTCAACTTTATGATCTTATTAGCCAGATTTTTCTCTACTCTTTTCCACTTTTACAAACAGGTTTTCATTCACTATCAATGTTACTGCAACTATTTTCAAATATTGAATTGACCTTAACCTCTGGGCCACCAGGGAAACCCTTTCATTTTATAAACCTCAGTAAATCAACCATTAAAATGCAATGAAATTTTGTAACTGCAATTCATCAGGAAACTTACAGAAACAGTCTGGAGAGTATAACACATTATTAATCACAATCACATTCACGATTCTTCATGGTGGCAAAGTTGCTGACAAGCAGAAATTTCAAAATGTGTGTGTGTGTGTGTTTGTGTGTGTGTTGGTCACTCAGATGTCTCCAACTCTTTGCAACCCCATGGACTGTAGCCCACCAGGCTCCTCTGTCCATGAAATTTTCCCACCAAGAAGACTGGAGTGCATTGCCATTTCTTTCTCCAAGGGATCTTTCTGATTCAGGGATCAAACCAGGGTCTCCTGCATTGCAGGCAGAATCTTTACCACTGAACCACCTGGGGAGCCCCACAGGTTTTGTAGCTCAAAGGTTAAAAATTTCAGATTTCTAGGCTCTCAGGAGAAAATAAAATCCATGGTTATCATGAGAAAAAGTGCAGGTAAGTAAATGAGCTTCATATTTAGAAAACAATACAAAATTTTATTTCATCATATATGAAGATTTTTTAAAGCAGTGAATATTTCTTGTTTATTAATATATAACTCCTCTCTAAGGATGCAAATAAAGTACTCACTTCAAATAATAGTAATTTGACCTAATTTAAAACAGCTAGCTTTTCTCCGTATTTTATTTTTTATCTCTTTCAAATCTCTTCCAATGCCAGAAGTAATTTTTTCCCAAATGTTCATCTCTCTCCTATTTGGCTTGGGCAAGTATACATATAAAGAACACCTTCATTACCTTATAATATCATCATATTATTAATCATTTCCTATATGGGCAACACTTTTAAGAATATATATATTTATTTATTTCCAGTATTTAGGTGAGCAAAAACTTGGCTTATGGTGAAATAATTTATAATTATTAAATATATTGTCAGTCTTTAGGAATAATTTTTGGTACTATCTTGACTGCTATTTGCACCTATCCTCCTAAATTTTGAAAATGACATTAGAAGAGCAATTTATCCTTTGGCTATTCATTGTTCCTACATACCTTATTTACCTTCCTTTCTTTTTTACCCCACTCATATCCACTTGGAAAGATGACCTAAAAGCTACAATTTGTTGATGAATTTTTTTATATAATAATTACAATATGTAGTATGCGTCAGCCTAGGCCTTTCATTCATTAGCTCATTTGACATGCACCACATATTTATGATATCATTATTCTAATATTGACTGTGTGGAACACAATAAACTGTGGAAAATTCTGAGAGAGATGGGAATACCAGACCACCTGACCTNACTTTGGCCACCTCATGGGAAGAGTTGACTCGTTGGAAAAGACTTTGATGTTGGGAGGGATTGGGGGCAGAAGGAGAAGGGGACGACAGAGGATGAGATGGCTGGATGGCATCACTGACTCGATGGATGAGAGTCTGAGTGAACTCCAGGAGTTGGTGATGGACAGGGAAGCTTGGCGTGCTGCGATTCACGGGGTCGCAAAGAGTCGGACACGACTGAGTGACTGAGCTGAACTGAAAGTGAATTTCAGCACAGTCATTCTTTGGCTGAAGTTTCAAACTCTGATACGTCGTTTTTCAAAATCAATGCATATTGTGTATTTTTGGAGCATTTTTCTTTCTTTCTTTTTTAGTATTTGGCTTGTGAAACATCAGAAGGGCTCTCACTGGAGAATACAGTGTGAAACATACATTTATATAGAAAATAAACACAATATCTCATTGTTCTTTGAGCTCTGACTGTATTATGCTCATCTGTTCATCTTTGCTTAAAATTGGTTTAGATAAATATTGTGAAGTTTTTCTGTCACACAGGCATAGACTAATTTGTATTTTACATGAGGATAAGAGAGGAAATTGTGTTTTCATGGAAATGTCCATTAGTTAATGTGAATGACAGAAAAATATGAAAAGTGGTAATACTTTGTTCTTAAAGTATCTTTCATCATAGCATTTCCAAAGGTGAAAAAAAAAAAAGGCATTAACACTCCTTGCTGCTGCTGCTAAGTCACTTCAGTCGTGTCCAACTCGGTGCGACCCCATAGATGGCAGCCCACCAGAGTCTCTCGCCCCTGGGATTCTCCAGGAAAGAATACTGTAGTGGGTTGCCATTTCCTTCTTCAATGCATGAAAGTGGAAAGTGAAAGTGAAGTCGCTCAGTCGTGCCCAACTCTTAGCGATCCCGTGGACTGCAGAGATTTTCCAGACAAGGTTCCCTAGACATTCCCATATAGCAGTACAGGAATTATGAGTCTTACTCTGCATATTTAGAAGCTCTATTATAAAAATAATTAAATGTGCTGACTGTTACTGATTGAAGATAAAGCTAAAAATACACTAATTCCATGTACACTTTTCTGATCAATCAACAAACAAGGCTCTTTCACATCTATTCTTTACCATTTCCAACATTGTCATCCCAGATCAAGCTCTGAGAAGTAGTCACGAAAGACCTCTAACCATTCTTCCTACATTCACAGTCTCCATAATTCAATGTATTCTGCACATCAGTAACAGATACAGCTTCCTAGAATATTATGATGATTTTATCTTTCTCATGCTCACGTTCCTTATGTGGAATTCTCTTGCTGGCCAAATGAAATCTTCCTTTCATACCTTTTGGACCCCGAAGGAACTTTAGATCTGATATCTCTGTCCCTCATGTTTGACAGATAGAAAAACTGAAGATGAAGGAGGGAAAATAACTTATGTAAAGCATTGATTTTCTGAAGTTCTTTTCAGCATAGTACATAGCATTTAGTGATGACTTGTCACTTAAAAATAAAATGCAAATTATACATTCAAATTCCTTTCAAATATAAATCAAACCTACTTTCCCAGTTTTATCTATTACTGTTCCTCTGGATTACAACCCTTCATGAATGCACATGGAATATTCTTATATAAATTTTCTTGCTTACATATTTCCTATTTTATTCTTATTCACTGATTATAAAACTATTACCCTTTCTTTCAAACGTCTAGACATTACCTTGGTCATCAAATTTGGAATTTGATGCTGTTGACACTTATTGTTAATCTTATTAATGCTATTGACAGTTTTTAGCGTCTTAAAGCATATACCTCTTTCTGTCACTTCTACGCTTTCTATCTTAATTGTAAGCTTCTTGAACACAGATTCTGATCCATGTACAGCTATGTTTCCTTTGCAACACCTTACAGAGCACACTGCATATAATAGGTGCAAAATAAATATTTGTAGAATGAACAGATACATAAATGAGTTAATTACCAAGAATTATCAAGGTTTCTTTATTTTATGTAACACCAAAGCATCTACATATTTAGAGCATCTGGATGCTTGGCTTCAAATAGTAAAACATATGTATGATTAAGAGAATTTTCTTACATTTTCTCTGGATGATTTGGCATTGGTAAAATAGCTAAACTCTCTCAAATCATACTATCCACTTTGGTATGGGTTACAGTATTTTTTTTTATTTGATTGAATAAAGAGCCTCATAAAAGAACTATTAAATTAAAAAAAAAAACTCAATAGGAGTCAATTTTATGCAAACAGCATCAGTCAAATCTAAACAAAAAACATGGTTGTGTGTATGCACCTGTGAATGTTCTTTTCCTATCGAAACTTATTTATATGAATCTGTACGCACATTTTTTGATATTTTCTTTTTATTGCAATGCTCAGATGGATTATGCATCAGCCATCAACAATCTGCTTATGGAAGAGGGAACGCTCTGGGAATTGTCAGTAAGATTGTCTTCACATCAGTGCATACTAATGAACATTTGCTGTTCAATAAAACTGCTGGAGTCTGCAAAAGTAGATACTTGATAATATATTTATTTTACTTTATAAAAGAATTTGTACTTACAAGAAATTGTAGAGGAAGTAGGTAATCATATTTCATACTACTCTGGGTAAATATTTGTAGAGGGAACAAAGAAACACATAGAAAAAAGAAAGAATACACTTCAAAAACATACTGTAATAATACATAAAATATTACAATATGTTGGAAAACTAAAATGTTAACAACTTTTCATGTCACAGAACATAAAATTCTTCAGTAATTCTCTTTATTTAAAACGACATATTTATTTGTTACTACTTAAACTTTCATGCTGCTTACACTTTCTTTAAAATATATTTCTGGTCTTGGGCTTTCCTGGTGGCCCAGTGGTAAAGAATTCACCTGCCAATGAAGGAGACATGGGTTTGATCACAGATCTGGAATGATCTCACATACTGTGGATCAACTAAGCCCGTGCATCATAACTTTTAAGCCTATGCTCTAGAGCCCGGGAGCTGCAACTACTGAAGCCCACATGCCCTAGAGCCTGTTCTTTGTAACATTATAAGCAACTGCAAGGAGAAGCCTGCACGCCTCAACTAGGAAGTAGTCCCCACCCATTGCAACTAGAGAAAAGAACATGCAGCAATAAAGCCCCAGCACAGACAAATCACTTTCTGATTTTTATCACAGTATTTTTCCTGTACCTAATCTTCATATAAAAAGAATAATACAGTATGTATCCCTTTGGGTTTAACTTCTTTAACTCAATACAATTATTTTGTATTGTGACAAAAAACACAGAACATGAGATCTATTTCAACTAATCTTTAAGTGTAAAATATGATTTTGCTAACTAAATGCACATTAATGTCAAAACATATCTCTAAAACTTTTTCATCTTGCATAAATGAAACTCTATACTTAATGAATAGCAATCCCCTTCCCCATACTCCCTTCAGCCTTTGTCAATCACCACTCTCTGTATCTGCAAGCTTAGCTATATTGAATAGCTAAGTGGAATCATGAGTGGAATAGCATGAGTGAAATCATGCAGTATTTGCCTTTGTGTGACTAACTTCTTTCACTAGGCATAATGTCCTCAAGTTTCCTCCACTTTGTGGCATATGATAGAACAACCTTCTTTTTAAAAACTGAGCAACAAATGACATATATATCATATATATCATCCAGTGACTGACATTTAAGTTGTTTCCATCTCTTGGTTATTGTCAATAATGTTTCAGTGAACATAGAAATGAAAATATCTCTTTGAGATCTTGTTTTGCAATTCTCTTGAATAAATACCCAGAAGGGCAATTGTTGGATCGTATGGTAGTTCTAGTATTAATTTTTGAAGACCCTACATATTGCTTTACACTTTAGAGAAATTTCTATTCCAAGTTTTTTCTCCTTTTTAAATTGTGTTCTGCAATTATCGTTATTGATGTAGGAGTTGTTCAGTTCTGTCACAGTCATGTCCGACTCTTTGCAATCCCAGGGACTACAGCATGCCAGGCCTTTTTGTCCATCACCAACTCCCGGAGTTTACTCAAACTCATGTCTATTGAGTTGGTGATGCCTTCCAACCATCTCATCCTCTTTCCCCTTCTCCTCTCACCTTCAATCTTTCTCAGCATCAGGGTTTTTTCAAAAGTCAGTANCTTTGCAATCCCAGGGACTACAGCATGCCAGGCCTTTTTGTCCATCACCAACTCCCGGAGTTTACTCAAACTCATGTCTATTGAGTTGGTGATGCCTTCCAACCATCTCATCCTCTTTCCCCTTCTCCTCTCACCTTCAATCTTTCTCAGCATCAGGGTTTTTTCAAAAGTCAGTACTTCACATCAGGTGGCCAAAGTGTTGGAGTTTCAGCTTCAACATCAGTCCTTCCAATGAATATTCAGGATTGATTTTCTTTAGGATGAACTGGTTGTAACTCCTTGCATTCCAAGGGACATTCAAGAGTCTTCTCCAACAGCACAGTTCAAAAGCATCAATTCTTTGGTGCTTAGCTTTCTTTATAGTCCAACTCTCACATCCATACATGACTACTGGAAAAACCACAGCCTTGACTAGAAGGACCTTTGTTGGCAAAGAAATGTCTCTGCTTTTTAATATGCTTTCTAGGTTGGTCATAACTTTTCTTCCAAGGAATAAGTGTCTTTTAATTTCATAGCTGAAATCACCATCTGCAGTGATATTGGAGCCCCCCAAAATAAAGTCTATCACTGTTTCCACTGTTTCCCAACCTATTTCCCATGAAGTGATGTAAGCAGATGCCATGATCTTAGTTTTCTGAATGTTGAGTTTTAAGCCAACTTTTTCACTCTCCTCATTCACTTTCATCAAGAAGCTCTTTAGTTCGTCTTCCCTTTCTGCCATAACTGTGGTGTCATCTGCGTATTTAAGGTTATTGATATTTCTCCCTGCAGTCTTGATTTCAGCTTGCTTCTTCTAGTCCAGCATTTCTCATGATGTACTCTGCATATAAGTTAAATAAACAGAGTGACAGTATAAAGCGTTGACATAATCCTTTCCCGATTTGGAGCCAGTCTGTTTTTCCATGTGCAGTTCTAACTGTTGCTTCCTGACCTGCATACAGATTTCTCAAGAGGCAAGTCAGGTGGTCTGGTGCTCCCATATCTTGATAAAGTTTTCACAGCTTGTTGTGATTCACAGAATCAAAGACTTTGGCATAGTCAATAAAGCAGAAATAGATGTTTTTCTGGAACTCTCTTGCTTTATTGATGATCCAGCGGATGTTGACATTTGATCTCTGCTTCCTCTGCCATTTCTAAATCCAGCTTGAATATCTTGAATATCTGGAAGTTCATGGTTCATATACTGTTGAAGCCAGGCATGGAGAATTTTGAACATTACTAGAATGTGAGATGAATGCAATTGTGCGGTAGTTTGATCATTCTTTGGCATTGCCTTTCTTTTGGATTGGAATGAAAACTGACCTTTTCCAGTCCTGTGACCACTGCTGAGTTTTCCAAATTTGCTGGCATATTGAGTGCAGCACTTTCACAGCATCATCTTCTAGGATTTGAAATAGCTCAACTGGAATTCCATCACTTCCACTAGCTTTGTCTGTAGTGACGCTTCCTAAGGCCCACTTGACTTCACATTCCACGATGTCTGGCTCTAGGTGAGTGGTTGTAACATAGTGATTTTCTGGGTCATAAAGATCTTTTTTGTATAGTACTTCCATGAATTCTTGCCACCTCTTCTTAATATCTTCTGCATAGGTCCATACCATTTTTTTTCCTTTATTGTGCCCATCTTTGCATGAAATGTCCCCTTCCTATCTCTAATTTTCTTAAAGAGATCACTAATCTTTCCTATTCTATTGTCTTCCTCTATTTTTGTACTGATCACTGAGGAGGGCTTTCTTAATCTCTCCTTGCTATTCTTTGGAACTCTGCATCCAAATGGGTATGTCTTTCCTTTTCTCCTTTGCTTTTCACTTCTCTTTTCACAGCTATTTGTAAGGCCTCCTCAGACAGCCATTTTTTTTTTTTTTTTTTGCATTTCTTTTTCTTGGGGATGGTCTTGATCTCTGTCTCCTGTTCAAGTTCATGAACCCAGTCCTTAGTTCTTCAGGTACTTTGTTTATCACATCTAATCCCTTGACTTTGTTTATCACTTCCACTGTATAATCGTAAAAGATTTTATTTAAGTCATACTTGAATTGTCTAGTGGTTTTCCCCACTTTCTTCCATTTAAGTCTGAATTTGACAATAAGGATTTCATGATCTGAGCCACAGTCAGCTCCTGGTCTTGTTTTTGTGGACTTTATAGAGCTTCTCCAAATTTGGCTGCAAAGAATATAGTCAATCTAATTTCAGTATTGACCATCTGCTGATGTCCATGTGTAGAATCCTCTTGTGTTGCTGGAAGAGGATGTTTGCTATGACCAGTGCATTCTCTTGGCAAAATTGTTACCTTTTGCTCTGCTTCATTCCGTACTTCAAGGCCAAATTTGCCTGTTACTCCAGGTGTTTCTTGACTTCCTACTTTTACATTCCAGTCTGCTACAGTGAAAAGGACATCTTTCATTTGGGGTGTTAGTTCTAGAAGGTCTTGTAAGTCTTCATAGAACAGTTCAACTTCAGCTTCTTCAACATTACTGGCTGGGACATAGACTGTGGTATTGAATGGTTTGCCTTGGAAACAAACAGAGGTCATTCTGTTGTTTTTGAGATTGCATCCCAGTACAGCATTTCCGACTCTTTAGTTGACTATGAGGATTACTCTGTTTCTTCTAAGGGATTCTTGCTCACAATAATGGATATAGTGGTCATCTGAGTTAAATTTACCAGTGTTATTCCATTTTAGTTCGCTGATTCCTATAATATCGACATTCACTCTTGCCATCTCCTGTTTGACCACTTCCAATTTACCTTGATTCATTGACCTAACATTCCAGGTTCCTATGCAGTATTGCTCTTTACAACATGGGACTTTGCTTCTATCACCAGTCACATCCACAACTGGGTGTTGTTTTTCCTTTGGCTCTATCCCGTCATTCTTTCTGGAGTTATTTCTCCACTGATCTCCAGTAGCATATCGGGCACCTACAGACCTCAGGAGTTCATCTTTCACTGTCATATCTTTTTGCTTTTTCATACTGTTCATGAGGTTCTCAAGGCAAGAATACTGAAGTGGTTTGCCATTCCCTTCTCCAGTGGACCACATTTTGTCAGAATGCTCCACCATAACCCATCTGTCTTGAGTGGCCCTATAAGGCATGGCTCGTAGCGTCATTGAGCTAGACTAGGTTGTGGTCCATGTGATCAGATTGGTTAGTTTTCTGTGATTGTGATTTTCAGTTTGTCTTCCCTCTGATGGAGAAGGATAAGAAGCTTATGGAAGTTTCCCGATGGGAGAGATTGACTGAGGGGGAAACTGGGTCTTGTTCTGATGGGTGCAACCATGCTCAGTAAATCTTTAATCCAATTTTCTGTTGATGGATGGAGCTGTATTCCCTCCGTGTTATTTAATTGGGGCCAAACTATGATGGAGGTAATGAAGATAATGGCCACCTCCTTCAAAAGTTCCCATACATGTATTGCTACACTTAATGCTGTCAACCCTGCAGAAGGCCACCACCAACCCAGATCTCTACTGGAGACTCCAGGACACTCCCGTGCAAGTCTGGGTCAGTCTCTTGTGGGGACACTGCTCCTTTCTCCTGGGTCCTGGTGTACACAAGGTTCTGTTTGTGCCCTCCAAAAGTCTATTTGGAAGGCCTGTGTAAGTTCTGGCAGCCCTATGGTGGTGTTAATGGCAACCTCCTCCAAGAGGGCTTATGCTATACACAAGTCTGCTGCACCCAGAGCCCCTGCCCCTGCGAAGTTCACTGTTGATCTGTACCTCCATAGGAGGTCTGGTCTCCATAGGAGACCCTCAAACACAGTTCTATTTCAGTCTCTTGTGGGGTCTCTGAGTCAAATAAACAAGGTTTGTTTGAGCCCCCTGAGCATCTCTGGTGGGAATGAGGTTTGATTCTAAACGAAATTTTCCCCTCCTACCATCTTGCTGGGGCTTCTCCTTTGCCCTTGGATGTGGGTTATAGCCTCACAGCCGCTCCAGCGCTGTGCAGCCGCCACTCCAGCACCTACCATCTTGCTGGGGCTTCCCTGAGCTTGGACATAGGGTATCTCCTCGAGGCCTCTCCATTGCCGTGCAGCTACCACTTTATATAGTTTGGATATTAATCTCCTATCAGATATATAGTTTGCAAATATTTACTCCCATTACATAGGTTGCCTCTTGATTCTGGTGATTCTTTCTTTGCTGCACAGAAACATTTTAGTTTGATACAGTATCACTTATTTGTGTTTTCTTTCTTTTCTTTTTTTGCTTTGTTTTACTTTCCTGCACTATTAAAGTCATGTTCAAGAAATCATTGCTAACACCAATGTTATAATTCATTCCCATATATTTTCTTCTAGGAGTTTTATAGTTTCAGGTATTAGGTTCAAATATTTAATCTATTTTAGGTTTGTTTTTGTGTGTTGTGTAAGAAGACGTAGGTCTAACTTTTTTTTTTTTTAATGTGGATATCCAGTTTTTCTAACACCACATGTTAAAGAGACTATCTTTCGTACTGTGTAGTCTTGGTTCCCTTTTTGATTT
>SJYA01005615.1:1161385-1172546 GCA_006410615.1 Neotragus moschatus | reverse complement strand
ACTGTGTAGTCTTGCTTTCCTTGTTGATATCATTTGAACATACATATGTGGATTATTTTCTGGGCTCTGTATTTTATTCCATTGATCTATGTATCTGTTTTTATGCCAATACCATTCTGCTTTAATTACTATAGCTTTATAACATAGTTTGAAATCAGAATGTGATGCCCCCAGCTTTGTTCTTCTTTCTCAAGATTATACCCATGGTGGATTCATGTTGATGTATGGAAAAACCAATAAAATATTATAAAGTAAAAAAGTAATAATAATAAAATAAAAAGGTGAATAATAAAAAAAACCCATTACTTTGACTATTCAGATTCTTTTGTGGTTTCATACAGAGTTTAGGATTGTTTTATTTCTATGGAAAATGCCAATAAAATTTTGATATGGATTGCATTGCATCTGTATATTGCTTTGGGTAGTATGGGCATTTTAACAATATTAGTTTTCCAGTCCAAAAGCATGGAATATCTTTCCATTTATTCATATTTTATTCAATTTCATTAATGTCTTATAGTTTCTAAAACGTAGGTCTTTCACATCCTTGGTTAAATTTATTCCAAAGTATTTTATTCTTTTTGGTGCAATTGTAATCAGTATTGTTTTCTTAATTTCTCTTTCTTATACTTTGTTATTAGTGTAAATAAATATGACAGATTTTTGCTTATTGATTTTGTATGCTGCAACTTTACTGAATTTGTTTATTGGTTCTAACACTTTTTGATGGTGGCTTTATAGTTTTATATGTATATCATATCAACAGAAAACAATGACAGTTTTGCTTCTTATTTTCCAATATGTATGCCTTTTATTTCTTTTTCTTGCCTAATTGCTCTGAATAGGAGCAACTTCCAACACTATGTTGACTGAAAGAGACCTAAATGAACATTTTTGTTTTGTTCATGATCTTATAGGGAAATTGTTCAACTTTTCAGCACTGAGTATGATGTTATCTGTGGACTTGTCATATATGGCTTTTATTACATTGAGGTATGTTTCCTCCATACTCATTTTGTTGAGAGGTTTTGTCATAAACAGATACTGAATTTTGTTATGTGCCTTTTCTGCATCTAGTGAGATGATTACATGATTTGTGTCATTCATTTTGTTGATGTCATGTATCACATTGATTTACAGATTTTGAACCATCCTTGCACATCTGGAATAAACCCCACTTCATCATGGTATATGATTCTTTTACTGTAATTTTGATTTGCCAGTATTTTGCTGAGGATTTTCGCATGTATGTTCATCATGGCTACTGGCCTGTACTTTTCTTTTTGTGTGTGGTATCTTGACCTGATTTTTGTATTCAGGTAATTTTGACTGTAAAATATATTTGGAAGAGTTCTCCCTCTTCTATTTTTTGAGACAATTTGGAGTGGTATTAATTATTAATTGACTGTTTCATAGAATATACTATGAACTAACTCTATCTGGTTCTTATCCTGAACTATGTTGTTTAGACTGTTTTTTTTTTTATTACTATATCAATTCTCTGGCTAGTAATTACTCTGTTCAAATTTTCTGTTTCATCATGACTCCATCTTCATAGGTTGTATGTTTCTATGAATTTATCCATTACTTCCAGGTTGCACAATTTGTTAGTATGTTACACTTTTATTTGTCTCAATTTGCTTTTTAAAATTTATTTTTGACCCATGTTTTATTAAAGAGCATATTATTAATCTCTGTATATTCATGAATTTGTGTGATTAATTTCTAGTTTCATACCACTGTGGTTAGAAGATAGTGTCTGTTCTCTTGAAAGGATTATAGTCAGCTACTTAGTGCTTGTTTAATTAGAACCCTACTCCCCTGATCTCAAGTCTTGATAATAGCTAAAAGGTCTCCTTCACAGAAAAACAGAACTCTTGGGTTTGTTGCCTCTTGCTATGACCTCAGGAAAATAGCTGTCTAAGGACTCTTTCTGTGTTGGCTACAGATCTGTGGGACCCATAAGCATAAGCTCCACTGGCTACCAGAGCCAGATGATATAGAAGTGTCTCCTTGTAGCAGTCTTAAAAATTGAGACACTGGACAGGAATATGAGCTTTTTTTTGGTGACATGAATTATTATAGTCTTATGTAACCAGGAACACAAGATCACCTGGCCTCCAGGCCTAGGCAATTGAAAAGAATCTCCTTGGCAGCAGCTGAAAAAATTAGGGCACCAAATACATGTAAAGGTTTCTTCCTGGAAGATACCTGTGCTCTAGAGCATGGCAAAGGGAGAGATCAAAGATGGTTCCTACTAGTCTCTGCCCTCAGAGAGTGTTCTAGTAAGTCCTAGATGTTTGTGTTAAATTAAATGTTTGCACCTCAGGCTAAAGTTTTACTATAACAAGATTAATCTCTTTCAAGTTTGACTTTTATTTGCTGCCTCTGAGTTGAAGCCCAGAGTAGGTGAGTCCAATCATTCCACCTCTTAAGAGGCATTTTTTGGATTACTACTATCTTCTGGCTCTCAGGACACAAGCCTTGTTGGTTTTCAAAATTAACTGCTTTGGAGGGTGGTCATCTCTCAAATGCATGTTTTAAAAGTTGAGGTACCTAATGTAGAGTTTGAACCTTTTACTTCTCAGGGAGAAGCTCTGGGTTTTGAGTTTCCTCCTGTTCGTGGGTCACCACACTGGGCTTCCCTGGTGGCTCAGAGGTTAAAGTGTCTGCCTGCAATGCGTGAGACCTGGGTTAGATCCCTGGATCAGGAAGATCCCCTGGAAAAGGAAATGGCAACTCACTCCAGTATTCTTGCTTGGAGAATCACGTGGACGGAGGAGTCTGGTGGGCTACAGTCCATGGGGTCTCAAAGAGTTGGACACAAGTGAGCGACTTCACTTTCACTTTCACACTGTGGTGGGATTTATGATGAGAACGTGTCTCAGCCTCACTTACACACTTTGATGTGATTTTTACTAGCCTGATAGGTACTTATCACTCAGTTAGACTTTAGCTTTCTTTTTCTTTTTTTTTTTTTAAGAAATAATTGTTCTATGTGTAATTTTAGACTCAGTGTGTCTACAGGAGGAGGAGAGTTCAGTATCTTCCTTTATTGCCATCTTGAACTGGAATCAACCCCAATTTGTCTTTTTGTTGTTGTTTTCTATTATACTTCTAGTCTCTGTTTCATTTATTTCTGCTCCAATCCTTACAATTTCCTACCTTCTGCTAATTTTGGATTTAGTTCATTCTCATTTTTTTAGTTCCTTGAGGCATAATTTTAGATTGTTTAATCATGATCTTTCTTCTTTTTTTAATGTAGGCAGCTTCCTTGATAGCTCAGTTGGTAAAGAATTCACCTGTAATGCAGGAGACTCCAGTTCAGTTCCTGGGTTGGGAAGATCCACTGAAGAAGGGAAAAGCTACCTACTCCTGTATTCTTGGGCTTCCCTTGTGGCTCAGTTGGGTAAGAATCTGCCTGCAATGCAGGAGACATGGGTTCAATCCCTGGGTTGAGAAGATCCCCTGGAGAAGGGAAAGGCTACCCACTCTAGTATTCTGGCCTGGAGAATTCCATGGACTGTAAAGCCCATGGGGTCACAAAGAGTTGGACATGACTGAATAACTTTCATTTTCACTTTAACAATATAAACTTCCTTTCTATTCCCTGCTGCATCCCAAAGCTCTGGTGTATGGTGTTTATATTTTATCTTACAATATTTTCTATTTCCCTTTTGATTTCTGGCTTGATCTTTTTTTTTATTTTCCCCAGGAGCATGTGGTTTAATTTCCATTTATTTGCGAATTTATCAGCTTTTCTTCTGCAACTGATTTCTAGTTTTATACCATTATGATCAGAGAATACAATTGGCAATATTTCAGTCTTAAGTTTGCTATAACTTGCCTTGTGATCTAGAATGTAATCTACCGTGAAGGATATTCCAAGTGTGCTTGAGAAGAATGTGTATTCTGCTACTGTTAAGTGGAATGACTTCTTATGCTTTCTGAATTATTTGGGCTACAGCATTAAGTTCTCTTTCTTATTGATCTCTAGCTGAATGTTCTATCCATTAGTGAAAATGAGGTATTGAAACCCACTACTCTTATTGTGTCATCTATTTCTCCCTTTGGTATTGTCAATGTTTGCTTCATATATTTTGCTACTCTGATATCAAGTTTGCATATGTTTTTAGTTGATATGTCCTCCTGGTGAATTGGCTTTCTTATATAATTTTTTGTCTTGTGGCATTTTTCTGAAGTACTTTAAGAAGTATATATATTTTTTCTGTTAAAAGTATAGTTACCCCTTCTCCCTTTTGGTTACCATTTCCATAGAATATCTTTTCCATTTCTTCACTTTTTTTAACTTTTTATTTTGTATTGGAGTATAGCTGATTAGCAAATTATGTTGTGATAGTTTCAGGTGAACAGTGAAGATATTCAGTCATACATATACCTGTAACCACTCTACCCCAAACTCCCCACTCATCCAGGCTGCCACATAATATTGTGTAGAGTTGCACATGGTATACAGTAGATCCTTGTTGGTTATCCATTTTAAATGTATCAGTGTGTACATTTCTGTATGTGTGCTGTTAAATCTAAATAGTGGACCTTGTATAGATAGTATGTAGTTGGATGCTGATTTATTATACAACTCAGTTATTCTTTCTTTTGATTGGGAAGTTTAATCCATTTGTACGTAAAATAATTACTTACAAGGAAAGGTTTCTACCATTTTGCTAACAACTCTTTCCTTTCTTATAGTTCTTTTGTTCCTCTTTATCTTTCTTGCTATCTTGCTTTGTGATTCACTGACTTTTTGTAGTGACATGATGTGACTCCTTTCTCTTTTTTTTGTGTGTATCTTTATATATTTTCTTTGTGATTACTATGGGGCTTACATGGGACATTTTAGAGTTATAACTCTGCGTTTTTTTCTACCTTTCCTTGACACTTTATGCTATTAACGTCACCGATTATCTTTTTATATTGTTTATCAATGAACATATTTTATAGTTATTTTTATACTTTTGTTTTTTAACCTCTATAACAGAATAAGAGTGAGTTATGTACCACTCTTACAGTCTTATAATATTTACTATTTGTCTATATATTTACCTTTATCAGGGAGCTTTATGCTCTTATATGCTTTTTTGTTGCTATTTAGCATCATTTAACTTCAGTTTGAAATAATTCCCTTGGCATTTCTTTTAAGGAAGTTCTTGTGGTGATGAACTCCCCCAGTTTGTGGTTTGTCTGGGAAAAATCTTTGTCTCTCCTGTTTTGAAGGACAGTTTTCTTCATATATAATATTCTTGGCAAAAAGCGTCTTTCTTTCAGCAATTTAAAATATGCATCCCTTTCTGGCCTGCAAGATTTTTGCTGAAAAATCCACTGATATTCTTATGAGGTCTCTCTTGTACATGATGAATTGTTTTTATCTTACTACTTTCAATATTCTTCTGGTCTTTGACACTTTAAAATTTGATCACACTGTGCCTTGGTGCAGTCTTCTTTAGAGTCTTTCTAGATGAAGTATTTCATTATTCTTAAATTTGAATGTCAATTTTCTTGACTAGATTTATACAATTTTTGTCCATAATTTCACAGAATAAGTTTTCTGTCCCTCTCTCTCTTCTCCTCTGGAACTCCCATAATTTAAATATTAGTCTATCTGATAGTGTCTCATAGGTGCCTTAGGCTTTCTTTACTCTTTCTCGTTACTTTTTTAGTTTGTGTCTCTGACTGGATAAACTCAAATAACTTGTCTCTAAGTTTATTCTTTTGTTCTTCTGCTTGATCAAGTCTGCTACTGAAACTTTATAGTAGATTATCCAATTGTGTCTTTTTCAGCTCCAAAGTGTCTACTTAGTTCTTTTTTATATTTTCAATATCTGTGTTGATATTCTCATATTGTTAGCTTACATCATTTTCTTGAGCTTATCTAGCATCTTTATCATGATTATTTTGTAATCTTTGTTAGATAATTCATATAGTTCTATTCCATTTTGTCATTTTTCATAGATTTATTTGTTCTCTTGATTTGTCCATTACTTCCCTGATAGCTCAATTGGTAAAGAATCCACCTGCAATGCAGGAGACCCCAGTTAGATTTCTAGGTCAGAAAGATCCACTGGAGAAGGGATAGGCTACCCACTCCAGTATTCATGGGCTTCCCTTGTGGCTCNCTCTGTATATAAGTTAAATAAGCAGGGTGACAATATACAGCCTTGACATACTCCGTTCCCAATTTGAAACCAATCTGTTGTTCCATGTCTAGTTCTAATTGTTGCTTCTTGACCTGCATACAGATTTCTCAAGAGGCAGGTCAGGTGGTCTGGTATTCCCATATCTTGATGAATTTTCCACAGTTTGTTGTGATCCACACAGTCAAAGACTTTGGTATAGTCAATAAAGCAGAAGTTGATATCTTCCTGGAACTCATTTGCTTTTTCAGTGATCCAGCAGATGATGGCAATTTGATTTCTGGTTCCTCTGCTTTTTCTAAATCCAGCTTGAACATCTGGAAGTTCAGGTACTGTTGAAGCCTGGCTTGGAGAATTTTGAGCATTACTTTGCTAGTATATGAGATGAGTGCGATTGTGGTGGTAGTTTGAGCATTCTTTGGCATTGCCTCTCTTTGGGGTTGGAATGAAAACTGACCTTTTCCAGTCCTGTGGCCACACTGAGTTTTCCAAATTTGCTGGTGTATTTAGTGCAGCACTTTCACAGCATTATATTTTAGAATTTGAAATAACTCGGCTGGAATTCAATCACCTCCACTAGCTTTGTTCATAGTGATGCTTCCTCAGACCGTGTTGACTTCACATTCCAGGATGTCTGGCTCTAGGTGAGTGATCACACTGTCGTGATTATCTGTGTCATAAAGATCTCTCTTGTACAGTTCTTCTGTGTATTCTTGCCACCTCTTCTTAACATCTTCTCCTGTTAGGTCCCTACCATTTCTGTCCTTTATTGTGCCCACCTTTGCATGAAAAGTTCCCTTGATAACTAATTTTCTTGAAGAGATCTCTAGAATTTTCTATTCTACTGTTTTTCTCTATTTCTTTGCATTGATCACTGAAGAAGTCTTTCTTACCTAACTTCTGGTAGCTAGCATATACCAGAAAAATCCAACCCCAAATTTTGATGATATGAAAGAAATGAAAACCAGTTCTGTGAGAATAATTAATTTGTTCAGTCCTTTTACTGGAGTAAGTGCAGAAGTGGTATGAGAAATGTCCAGTGGCTGCAGGCCCAGAAGTATTAGTGCTAGAGCCCAAGTTTTGACACCTACATAACTTCTTTTTGTTCTTTTCTGTTTTCTAAACATTGTTCTCTAGTCCTTCTATTGTATAAGTTCCATGATATACTCATGTTAAATAAATTTCTTGCTTAAGTAAGCTAGAATTTATGTTTGGTTTTATCAACCAAGAAATTTGTCTGATATACCACGAAATAGCAAATAAAATCATAAGAGGATAATCGTATCACATTACAAGTATAATATAAGTGATAGCACAAGAAATCTCTAGGAAAAATTCACTTGTGAGTATGAATGCAAAGAACATAAATGAATGGTAGCAACCCAGACTCAGAGGAGAGTTAAAACAATAATACAAAAAGACTATCATGCAATCTTAAGGGTGTTTTGATATGAACAAATGAAGCAATCTAATTCACTTGTTAAAAGATAATTATTGTTTTAGTTGCTAAGTCATATCCAAGTCTTCTGCAACCCCATGGTCCAACAGGCTTTTCTCTACATGGGGTTTCTCAGGCAAGAATACTGGAGTGAGTTGAAAGTTCCTTCTCCTGGGGATCTTCCTGACCCAAGGATCGAATCCACACCTCCTGCATTGCGGGTAAATTCTTTACCACTGAGCCACCAGGGAAGTCCAGGCCATACAGTGTATCTTCAACTAGAAATAGGATATCTAGGGAAGAAATATTAAAACAACAACTATATCAACAAAACCCTCAATACCTCAAAGATGAGATTAAAAACTATACCACATATTTCTTGAAAGAAAATAAACTTGAAATTGCAGAAAATCCAGAAAATAACAATAATTAAAACACACATAAGATCCTAATAAATGTATACTCAGAAGAAACATTATAGCATTGAATACTTATTGATAAAATGTCAATATTGAAAATATATTAATAAAGTATTTAAGAACCCAACCAATGGGGGGAAACAGTAATAGAAAACAAAAGAGACATTATAATATAGTGGATAAAAACACAGTGCTAACCTCATATTTTAGCTCTACAACTCTACTGACTGCATGACTCTGGGTAAATGACAACCTTTTAGTGTCTCAGTGCCTCAGCTGTTAAAGGGAAATAAAAGTCGTATTAATCTCCTAATGTTGCTGTAAGGACTATATGTATTAATGTAGTGTGCAATTTACCAAAAGAGCAGAAATAAGAAATTAATTAAGATAAAAGCTAATATTAATGACTTAAGAAATAAGAAAAGCAGTAGAACTAATGAATATATCAAAAAGCTTTTTCTTCAAAAATCACGATAATAAAATAGATAAGCCAGTAGCTAATCTAATCAAAAATAAAGGAGGGGGTGAGAGATCACAAGCACAATTCGAAATGAAAAAAGGGGAAATTACTGCAGAAGCAGAAAATACAAAATAATTATATTAGATAACTTTGCACAACCTTGTGCAAATAGATTTCAAAATATGAATAAAACAGATGATTTCTTATGAAAATAAAAATTACCATAAATTGGCTCCAGATGAGAGTTTTTAAAAATTAAAGTAAACCAACTGTCATTGAAAAAATTTAATCTTATTAAAGGAGACTAGATTGGGGAACTTGTTTCCCCCTTAACATGCACGAGTTTCAAAGAGATTTATAAGGAATGGTTTTCTCATTATTAAAGTCTTTCAACTATTTCTGGAAATAGGAAAAAAGTTTTTCTTTATAACTAGTGTCGAAGGTTTTCTAGACTCTTGTTACAAAGTCAGCATAACATTGAAATGAAATTTACCGAAAAATAGCTTCCCAAAGAAAACTAAGATTGATCTCACTTACTTAAATAGATGCAAGAATCCTAAAGAAACTATCAGCAACTACAATCTACAAAAAATTGCTGCTCTTCAGTCTGTAAGTTGTGTAAGGTCTTTGTAACCCCATGAACTGAAGCACAACAGACTTCCCTGACATATCTGAGGTTACTGATATTTTCCTGACAATCTTGATTCCAGTTTGTGATTCATCCAGCCCAGAGTTTCCCATGATGTACTCTGCATATAAGTTAAATAATCAGGGTGACAATATACAGCCTTGTTGTTCTCCTTTCCTAATCTGGAACCAGTCCGTTGTTCCATGTCCAGTTCTAACTGTTGCTTCTTGACCTGCATACAGGTTTCTCAAGAGGCAGGTAAGGTGGTCTGATATTCCCATCTCTTTAAGAATCTTTAACAATTTGTTGAGATCCACACAATCAAAGGCTTTAGCCTAGTCAATGAAACAGATGTTTTTCTGGAATTCGCTTGATTTTTCTATGGCCCAATGGATGTTGGCAATTTGATCTCTGGTTCTTCTGCTTTTTCTAAATCCAGCTTGTACATCTGAAAGTTCTTGGGTCGCAAACTGCTGAAGCCTAGCTTAAAGGATCTTGATCGTTTTCTTTGCTAGCATGTGAAATAAGCACAACTGTGCTGTAGTTTGAGCATTCTTTGGCATTGCCCTTCTTTGGGATTGGAATGAAAACTGACCTTTTCCAGTCCTGTGGCCACTGCTGAGTTTTCTAAATTTGCTGGCATATTTGCAGCACTTTATGATTTGAAATAGCTCAGCTGGAATTTCCTCAGCTCCAATAGCTTTGTTTCCAAAATAATTTGGAATTCTTTCCAGGAATTCAATAATTTTTAATCAAAGTAGCATTGATTTACATCATGTTAGTTTCAAGTGTACAACATAGTGATTTACCACTTTTATAGATTATACTCCTTCTAAACTCAATGCAAAATAGCAGAACTATTTAAAATGTCCAAGAAATGAAGGCAATTTAAAAGTCCATTGACAGTGAATGGATAAAATAGATGTGGTGTATTTATACAATGGACTATTATTCAGCCATAAAAAGAATAAAGTTCTGCCATTTACAACAACACGAGTGGGCCTAGGGAGTAATAATGTTTAATATTAGGAAGGATCAATATAATTCAACACATTATTAAGTGAAGGAAGCATTGTATAGTTTGATCCTAACGTGTTGTTCCTATTTGCATAGACATCAGAATTTCCATGATACAAAAGAAATAGCGAGACTAAAAAATTATTTCAAGCATAGGATGACAGGGTACATATGGTTTTTATATTAGAAGGAGTTATTTAATGTACTTCTACCATTAACAATGCTTTTCTTTTCTCTACTTTAAAAATGTAAGACTTCTTACTTTTACTAAACATTTGTGGGAAAACACCTGAGTGATACAACTTAAAAACAGATGCAAAGCTACTGCAAAAAACTTACTCCAATTCTTTCTATAGTTTCTTCATGGAAGTACATTATTAGTAATTGATCTCTTCATCTTATATACTTCTGAACTCTGTTTTATAAAATGTAGATACTTTGGGGAATTGTAATGTGCTAAACTATATCACAACATGATGTCATTAATAACACAGTGTTAAAATGAGTATTGGAAGGAGACTTTAGTGGTTAAGAGTTGAAGCTTCATAGTAAACAGAGAGATTTAAATTTTATCTGTAAAATTCAATATTTTTTGGTCTCTTTAAGCCAAATGAAAATGACAATTACAAAGCCACCTACTTCATGGGGTCACTAACGTATTAATGAAACATGTAAGTACTTAGAATATTACTTTGCATGTATTAAGCTTTTGGTAGATATGCAACAAGTATAAACTATTATTATTAGAAATTAAGCAATCAAAAGAAATTCCTTGAACACTCACTCTTTGAGTGAGTGCAGAATACACATGTGCGTGCACACACACACACACACATATGTATTATTTGTTCTCAAGGAGCTTATGATAAACCTATGGAGTGATAGCATATCTGTTTTTCTCTTAATTGTAAAATCAGAATGTATGAAAACATGCTAAATATTGCCATAGAGTAGAAGCTACTGAAAGTGGGAGACAGCATGCAGAGAGGAAGGGTAAGGAATTCAAAAATAAATTTCATTTTTACCTTATCCATGAAGTCAAAGCTT
>SJYA01005615.1:1132964-1151321 GCA_006410615.1 Neotragus moschatus | reverse complement strand
TAATTTGTGGATATATTAACCTTTTTTTAAAAAAAATCACTTTCCTATTCTTCTACCATATATTAATAATAGAAGACATGGTAATAATACTTAATCTTAGGTCTTACTATTTACATCACAGAACATGAAAGGCATGGAGGATGCTGCACAATCCAGTGCATTCCAAAAATTCATATATTGAAGTCCTAACCTCCAGTCTCTCAGAATGTGACTATATTTGGAGATAAAACTATTAAGTTAACTTAAGAGATAAAGTTAGATGAAACCACTAGGGTGGGCCTTAATTGAATTTTACAGATATCCTTATAAAAAGAGGAAATTGGGCACAAAAAGAGACATCAAAAGTGTATGTACAAAGAGAAAAAATATCATATGAAAACTCAGTGAGAAAGTGGCCATCTTCAAGCCAAGGAAACGTGTCTCAGAAGAAACTGAACCTGTTACATCTTGATTTTGGACTTTTAGCCTCTAGAACTGTGAGGGGAAAAAAAAAAAAAACCATAAAAATATTTCTGTTCTTTAAACCACTCAGTGTGTGGTATTTTCTTGTGGCAGCCAAAGTTGATTAATGCAGGGATATATTTACAATTCAGTTAGAAGAGGGATGAACATTACCCAAAGATGGATAAACATCCTCTTGTGGTTAATGAGTTTTCAATAGTACAAAGGAAAGTTGAATCACGTTGCTACTATGCTTATATGAAAAGCAAACATGGTTAAAAGAGGTCATCATTTGGGGGGGGGGTGAAACTAGACTTCCTAGTTCCCAAACAGAAACTAGACTTCTTAGAATTCCCTTTTCTTGTTGATTTTAAGTTAGTATTGACCTCTAGAAAACTGTGAGATTTGGAAGGTGGAAGTAAAGCAGCAGCCACTATGCTTTCAAAGTTGGTGTAGGTGTAGGGGTCCAGGAACCGTATAGTTTACGCATATTGTGGTTGATATGCTAACTCACCTTGTTAACTTAAAGCAGCAGTTAGATGTGCAGCTACTCCAGTCCCTACCAGATCTCCTTCAGCTTCTCTGCATCCTGGGCTAGACATACACGTGCAGTTCTATGGCAAAAGATGCCATCTCCTTCTTTGAGTCTCTTGCATTAAGTCATAGCTGTGATAGACAAACACAGGTTCATTCTAGCTTATCCCCCTGGGTTTGCTAGTCTTTGTGGGTTACAATCTGCACTAAGTCTCTTCCTTTAAGTCCTGATTTTCTTCTCAATACTGGCCTTACTAACCTTTAGTGACTTTGACCTACCCACCAGGTACAGAGCTTCCCAGGTAGTGTAGTGGCAAAGAATACCCTGCCTAATGAAGGAGATGCAGGGGATACAGACTCAATCTCTGGATTGGGAAAATCCCATGGAGGAGGAAATAGCAACCTGCTGCAATATTCTTGCCTGAGAAATCCCATGGACAGAGGAGCCCGATGGGCTATAGTCCATGGAGTTGAAAAGAGCTGGACATGACTGAGTGACTGAACATGGACACACCAGGTACAAAGGATTCAGGCTTTGATAGTCTTCTATATCATCTCCCATGGTTGCATTAAATCCAACACATATATTATATCCTTTATTCTATATAATTCAAAGAGGTTCTAAGTCCCTGACCAAATGCTAACTGATACTCTTTACTTGATTTCTCAGCCTCCCAGCAGCCACATTCTCCTAGGTATCTCCATGTCTATGTGTGTACCACTTAAAATTTGGTGAGATACCTCAAGAGGAAAATCTGCTTGAACTGTCATGATTACTTTTCTGCTCTTTCCTTTACTTTGGGATCTTTGCCAGTCATTTATTGGTTGCTTTGGTAGCTGTGAACTCCATTTTTTTTTCCTCAGCCTCAGGAGACTGCCAAAATATTTCACAGACCCCTCTGACTCTTAGAAGTCACTTCTACACAGGTTTTTATCTTACTCATATGTCTATTCATGCCTCTTATGAATCAGCAAATTCCTTGAAAGGAATACAAGGTAAAATGTTGAGAATATGCAGGACTATTTTTTTTTCTCTTAATTTTTGATTCTTCATTTCTATCTTCTTTAGTCTTTTCTGATACCTCTAAACAGGAAGTTCTTTGTATTTTTCTTTTTCTTTCTTTCTTTTTTTTTTTTTTTACTATTCTATTTATCCTTTTCTTTCAAAGTTTTTCACAAACATCATTTCTTCTATCTAACTTTCTGGAGCAATTGCCTTCCCTACCCACTCTAGGCAGACAATGGCTCCAAGAGTGATGTTTCAGTAACACTTTGCATATTACAGTTTGGGCACTTATCTCACTCTACTTTATTATCTTTTAGCAGTGAAAAGGAGCAGTGACCCCACAAGAGACTGATTCAGACTAGCCTGTGAGTGTCCAGGAGTCTCCAGGGGAGGCAAGGGTCAGAGATGGCCTGCTTTAGGATCAAGGCCACTGAGTACAGCAGTGCATGCAAGTGACCTTTTGAAGGAGGTCACCATTATCATCATTACCTACACTATAGCTTGGTTTCAGGTCAAAGAACAGGGAGGGAACACAGGACCACCCATCAAGAAAAAATTGGATTAAAGATTTACTGAGCATGGTGCCACCCATCAGAACAAGACCAAGTTTCCCCACAGTTAGTCTCTCCCAACAGGAAGCTTCCATAAGCCTTTTTTATACTTATCCTTCAGAGAGCAGATAGAATGAAAACTACAATCACAGAAAGCTAATCAAACTGTTCATGTGGACCACAGCCTTGTCTAACTCAATGAAACTATGAGCCATGCCTTGTAAGGCCACCTAAAGCCTTGGCGGAGAGTTGGGTCATGGCGGAGAGTTGTGAAAAAATGTGGTCTCTTGGAGAAGGGAATGGCAAACCACTCAGTATTCTTGCCTTGAGAACTCCATTAACAGCATGGAAATGCAAAAAGACATGACACTGAAAGATTAAATCCTCAGGTGGGATAGGTGCCCAATATGCCACTGAAGAAGAGTAGAGAAATTACTCAGAAAGAATGAAGAGATGGAGCCAAAGCAAAACCTATGTTCAGTTGTAGATGTGACTGGTGATGGAAGTAAAGACCAATGCTGTAAAGAACAATATTGCAAAGGAACCTGAAATGTTAGGTCCATGAATCAAGGTAAATTGGAAGTGGTCAAACAGGAAATGGCAAGAATGAACATTGACATTTTAGGAATCAGTAAACTAAAATGGACTGGAATGGGTGAATTTAATTCATATGAACATTATATCTAATACTGTAGACAATAATCCCTCAGGAGAAATGGAGTGGTCCTCATAGTCTTAAGAGTCATAAATGCTGGATGCAATCTCAAAAACAACAGAATGATTTCTGATTGTTTCCAAGGCAAGCCACTCAATATTACAGTAATCTGAGTCTATGCTCAAACCAGTAATGGTGAAGAAGCTGAAGTTAAACAGTTCTATGAAGACCTACACCACCTTCTAGAACCAACACCCAAAAAAGATGTCCTTTACTTCATAAGGTGCTGAAATACAAAAGTAGGAAGTCAGGGGGTTCCTGGGGTAACAGACAAGCTTAGTCTTAGAGTACAAAATGAAGCAGGGCAAAGGCTAACAGAGTTTTGCCAAAAGAATGCACTGATCATAGCAAATACCCTCTCCCAACAACACAAGATAAGACCACAAAGACATCACCAGATGGTCAATACCAAACTCAGACTGACTATATTCTTTGCAGCCAAAATGGAGAAGCTCTATACAATCAGCAAAAAAAGAAAAAAAAGAGAGAGAGAGAAAGAGAGAGACTGGGAGCTAACTGTGGCTCAGATCATGAATTCCATATTGTAAAATTCACACTTAACTTGAAGAAAGGAGAGAAAACCACTAGGTCATCCAGGCATGACCTAAATCAAATCCCTTATGATTATACAGTGGAAATTACAAAGGAATTAGATCTGATAGAGTGCCTGAAGAACTATGGATGGAAGTTCATGAAACTGTATAGGAGGCAGTGATCAAGACCATTCCCAAGGAAAAGAAATGCAAAAAGGCAAAATGGTTGTCTGACGAGGCCTTACAAATAGGTGAGAAAAGAAGAGAAGTGAAAGGCAAAGGAAAAAAGGAAAGATATACCGATTTGAATGTAGAGTTCCACGAAATAGCAAGGAGAGATAAGAAAGCATTCATCAGTGATCAATGCAAAGAAATAGAGGAAAACAATAGAATGGGAAAGACTAGAGATCTTTTCAAGAAAATTAGAGATACCAAGGGAACATTTCATGCAAAGATGGGCACAATAAAGGACAGAAATGGTCTGGACCTAACAGAAGCAGAAGATATTAAGAAGAGGTGGCAAGGATAGACAGAAGAACTATACAACAAAGATCTTCATGACCCTGATAACCACGATGGTATAATCATTCACCCAGAGCCAGACATCCTGTAATGTAAATCAAGTGGGCCTTAGGAAGCATCTCTATAGCTAGTGGAGGTATTGGAATTGCAGTAGAGCTATTTCAAATGCTAAAAGATGATGCTGTGAAAGTGTGGCATTTAGTATGCCAGCAAATTTGGAAAAGTCAACAGTGGCCACAAGACTGGAAAAGGTAAGTATTCTTTCCAAACCCAAAGGAAGGCAATGACAAAGATTGCTCAAACTACTGCACAATGCATTCATCTCACACACTAGTAAATTAATGCTCAAAATTCTCCAAGCCAGGCTTCAACAGTTTATGTACCATGAATTTCCAGATATTTAAGCTGGATTTAGAAAGGGCAGAGGAAAAAGATCAAATTGCCAACATCCATTAGATCATCAAAAAAGCAAGAGAATAGAAGAAAAATATCTACTTCTGCTTTATTGATTAAGCCAATGAATTTGATTGTGTAGCTCACAACAAACTGAAAAATTCTCAAAGAGATGGGAATCCTAGACCACATTACCTGCCTCCTGAGAAATCTGTATGCAGGTTATGTAACAATAGTTAGAACCAGACGTGTAACAAAAGACTGCTTCCAAATTGGGAAAGGAGTACATCAAGGCTGGATGTTGTCATCCTGCTTATTTAACTTATATGCAGAGCACATCTTGAGAAATGCAGGGCAGGATGTAGCACAAGCTGAAATCAAGATTGCCAGGAGAAATATCAATAACCTCAGATATGCAGATGACACCACCTTTATGACAGAAATTGAAGAGGAACTAAAGAGCCTCTTGATGAAAATGAAACAGGAGAGTGAAAAAGTTGGCTTAAAGCTCAGCATTCAAAAAATGAAGATCATGACATACGTTCCCGTCACTTCATGGAAAATAGATGGGGAAACAATGGAAACAGTGAGAGATTTAATTTTGGGGGGTTCCAAAATCACTGCAGATGCTGACCATAGTCATGAAATTAAAAGATGCTTGCTCCTTGGAAGAAAAGCTATGACCAATCTAGACAGTATATTAAAAAGCAGAAACATTACTTTGCCAACAAAGATCTGTCCATTCAAAGCTATGGTTTTTCCAGTAGTCATGTATGGATGTGAGAGTTGGAACATAGAGAAAGCTGAGCACTGAAGAATTGATGCTTTTGAACTGTGGTGTTGGAGAAAACTCTTGGGAGCCCCTTGGACTTCAGATCAAACCAGTGAATTCTAAAGGAAATCAGTCCTGAATATTCATTAAAATGACTGATGTTGAAGGTGAAACTCCAATGCTTTGTCCACCTGATGCTAAGAACTACATCCTTGGAAAAATCCCTGATGCTGGGAAAGATTTAAGGTAGGAGGAGAACGGGATGACAGAGGATGAGATGGTTGGATGGCATACTGATTTGATGGATATGAGTTTGAGCAAGTTCCAGGAGTTTGTGATGGAAAGGAAAGCCTAGCATGCTGCAGTCCATGGGATCGCAAAGAACTGGACATGACTGAGCAACTGAACTGAATTGACCAGTGCTGTAGCCTCTACTGGAATGTGGATTACTTGAAGGCAAAAGCTATCTAATTCAACTTGCACGCTGATCCTCTGCACATGTCTGGCACATAAGGTAGCTCAAAGTTTAGTATACCTCTTTGTTCAATAAATGTTTGCTTGCTGACTCTAGAAGTAGAAATTTTCTTTCCTGTTTGAAATGTATAATTGTAACTAATACATGCTGTTTTAAAAATACATTGGTTCTTGAGGGGAGGCAGAATCTGAAACTATTCAGTTTTTTTGTGTGTGTGAGAGAATATTTTTTATTTTTATTTTATTTTATTTTTGTTATTACTTTGCAATAGCGTATTGGTTTTGCCATACATTNGGAGTTGGTGATGGACAGGGAGGCCTGGCGTGCTGCGATTCATGGGGTAGCAAAGAGTCGGACATGACTGAGCGACTGAACTGAACTGAATGATGAATCGATAACAAAATGAAATATTATTCAGTCTTAAAAAGGAATGAAGTACTGATATACGGTACACTGTGGATGAACCTCAAAAACATTATGCTAAGTAAAAAGAAACCAATTCAAAATGCCTTATATTTTATGATTCCATATATATGAAATGTTCAGGATAGGAAAATCCAGAGGGGCAAAATATAGATCTTTTGCCATAAGGAAAAGGGACCATGGAGAGTGACTGCTAATGGATACAGAGGGTTTGGGGTGTGAGAGGGTTAATAAAAATAGTCTGACATTAGTGGCAATGGTGAAAACATTGTGTAACTATATTAATTATATTAAAAGCCACTCAATTATGAGGCTTAAATTTTATGATTGTGAATTATATCTCAATAAAAAGGGAAGAAAGAAAGGGAAGCAAAGGAGGAAGGATGGGAGGAAGGGAGGAAAAGGAGAAAGAAGTGAATTTGTTTAGAGCTACAGATAGAAAAAAGCAAGCATCTGTTCTCTGCAGTTTCTCAGCTAACTGAGAAACTCCAGCGATGTACATTTTCCTCATTCATTTTAGACACTTAAGAGAAAATTGCTGCTTGTTTCTAAAATCAGGGGGCAAAAGGTTAAAGTTGCATTCTGAATTCGAGATTTCTCTTCTCTATGTCCACTGTATTATCAAAATAGTGAAAAATTGCATGTAACCATGTATCTACTACTATCTCCAAAACCTAAAAAGAATTTACAAATTGTATCAATTATTTTGGAAAAACTTAATTTTTTTCTAAAAATTTTATTACATTTGTTTTTCTTTCTCTGTTTACTCTGAGACTTTCCTTATTAATGACAACAGTTTAAAAAAAATGAAAGTCAGTGTCTTTTGCATATTTCATATGCATAAAGTAAAGGCTAAATGTTGAGAATTGTGTGAAATGGGTAAATTCCGTGTTTTTATGTGGATGGTGACTTAATTTGGTTATATTTCATATTCCTGGAGGTCATGTAATAAATGTCATTTACTCTGAAATACGGGCTTACCAGGTGGTTCAGTGGTAAAGAATCTGCTTGCCAATGCTGGAGACGCAGGAGATGAGGGTTTGATCCCTGGGTCAGGAAGATCCCCTGGAGGAGGAAATGACACCCTACTTCAGTATTCTTGCCTGTAAAATTTCATAGACTGCCCTGCAGGCTGTCCATGGGGTCGCAAAAGAGTCAGATATGACCGAGTGACTAAAACAACAACATAGTAGTTTAGCTAAGAGAAAGATACTAGTTTGGACTAGTGCAGTAGCAGTGGAGTTGGAAAAAAATGGAGAGTTTGAAAATACATTTAGGGGATAGGATCAGTAAGACTTGGAAGAAACTGCGGGTAAAGATGACAAAGAGGTATCACAGTTTCTGGTTTGTAAAAACGGATGATGTCACCTACCATTCACTGAGATAAGGAAAGGTCAGGGAGGACTGTGTTGGAGAATGAGAGAAAGTAGAGATGATTAGACTAGTTTTGGATATCTTGAGTTTGAGATGTTAAGGTGAAAAGCAGGTGGCTTAATAAAGTATGAAGCTCAGAGGAGATTTTGGACAAGAAATACACTTGGGAGTTATAAACATTTCTTGGGAGTTATAAGGTTTTCTTTATAGAACACCTTTGGCTTCGTATTCTATGCACTCTTCCATCCAGCAATCCCACTTCCACGAACTCAACTAAGAAAATAGTCCAGGATATGCATGAGGATAAAATCAGGAACATTCATCTCTGTATATATCCCTAGTTTCAGTATTTGGGCAAGGACAAGAATTTAGAGGAGTAATTGCTGCATGGGAAGAGTGTCAAAAATGACTCAAAAGGAAAGAGTTCTAGGCAGTTGCAAACGTTATCAGAAACACAAACACATTCCTACCATCACACCACCAATAACAACAACGGTCAAATTCTATTCTCCAAATTCTAGGATTTACATATGTGATTTTACTGGAAGGGAAAACATGTTTTAGAATATCTTTATGATCTATGATGTTCCAGAAGGTGTGTAAAAACTGTCAGTGTCTTATACCCTTGGTGTGACTATAAATTGCTTCAGACTTTTGAAGACAAAGATCAAATGTGTTTGTTCTTTGAGACTAATTTCACTCATAAGAACTTACAAAAATAATGGGTGCACATAAGTTAAGTGCACAAAAGTAAAGTAAAATGGACATCCATTTGTAAATTGCACATCTGTACAATGGAATCCTCTGACTGGGTTAAAGGAAATTAGGTGGAGCTCTATCAAATGCCATGGAAAGATGTCAAATATTTAAGTAAGAAAACAACATGTTGTTTCACAATATACCCAATATAATCTCATTTTGTGCAAAAGAATATATGTGTGTCTGTGTGTGTACGTGACAGGGATGGGCAGAGAGATCAGTATTTTGCAAAGAAAAAACTGGAAGAATAGATACCAATAGTTACTTAGACAGGTAGATGAAGGGGACAACAGAGGATGAGATGATTGAATGGCATCACCAACTCAATGGACATGAGTCCGGGCAAACTCTGGGAGAGAGTGAAGGACAGGGAAGCCTGCTCTGCTGCAGTCCATGGGGTCGCAGAGAGCAGGACACGACTGAGTGACGACAACACCCTTGACAGGGAAAGGGAGATATACAAGGAAACTTCACTTCTTAATTTATGCCACTTGTATCCTTTGAATTTTTGCAGCCAGCGTATATAATTTAAAATCAGAAAAAAATCCTAAAATTAGAAACAATCTTACTGAATAGTGAGTGATTCATAAAATGATGTAGAAGTAGATTTATTGACCTGGAATATGTTCTGAGTAGAAAGTACAGCCTGCAAGCTTTGTAGGAATGGATAAAATTAGAAATACACATATAGAATAATAACTGTGTTTTCAGTATTGTCTCACTTTTGCAAAGAAATATATTTGTATGTCCCCCAAGAAAATTTCCTTAAGGAATATTCTCAAAGCTATAAACAGAATATTTCCACAGATTTTCCAAGTGAAGGAGATGAGAGACAATTTCATTATCTGTTATACGTTTGTATTTTATTTGATCTTTATAAGAATATTTTACTTTTGAAATTGGAAAAATAGAGATTAAAGTTTGAAACCTGAAGAGTTTTATTTTAAAGTGATTTATAAAATAAAGTGCAAATCTATTTATTGACCCTGAAATTCACAACATGAGGTTACATTTAAAATGATGGTTACAGTTCTTGAAAGAAGAGAATTTTTCCCAACTCTGTAGGGAGTCATTGTGACTTTCTACTTACTTTGTACCTGGATTATAGGGCTTCCCAGGTGGTTCAGTGGTAAAGAATCCGCCTGCCTAGCAGGAGACATGGCTTTGATCACTGGGTAGGGAAGATCCCCTGGAGAAGGAAATGGCAACCCACTCCAGTATTCTTGCCTGGAAAATCTCATGAACAAAGGAGCCTGACAGGCTACAATCCATGGGATCACAAAGAGTTGGACATGACTGAGCGACTAACACTTACTTACTTCCTTAAGGAGCAGACTCATTGGAAAAGACCCTGATGTTGGGAAAGATTGAGGCAGAAGGAGAAGGGAACGACAGAGGATGAGATGTTTGGATGGCAACATCAACTCAATGAACGTGAGTTTGAGCAAACTCTGGGAGATAGTGAAGGACAGGGAAGCCTGGTACGCTGCAGTCCCTGGGATTCGCAAAGAATCGGACATGACTGAGTGCATGAAGAACAACATGGTAATATGTATTTTCTTCTTTACGTTTTCCTGAACCTTATAGATTTTTCTCAATGGGCAGGTATAACTTTCATAATTTTTTAAAAAGCTTCAAATGAGATCGTATTTTTATTTTAAATCCATGCATGTGTGTGGGCACATACGCCCCCCACCCCCACACACACAGCTTCTCTTCAGCAGAGAGTGGAAGATTCCATAGGACTGAATTGGCTCCCTGCCTGCTCTGAGCCGGCCTTGACAATTGTTCCCACCCTGATTTATGTATGTTGTAGGAGGAGGAGGTTGAAGAGGAAGATAGAGGAGAAGGAAGAGGAGGGGGAGGAGAATGAGGGGAAGGAAGGGGAGGAAGAGGAGGAGGGAAGCGGAAAGCGCAGTAGAGGCCTTGCTGACAAGCTGTGAGAAAAATCTCAGCAGAGACTGCTTGTCACAGCTGTGTTTCCCATGCCACACATGCTTCTGGAAAGCTCGGTCTGGAGGTTAGAGCAGCAGTCTCTCCTGCATTTACTCCATTCTTCCCATCTTGCCTCCCAGCATTCCTGCTCTATGCTGTTCAAGCTGCAGTTTTGACTTTGAACTCCAAGTGGCATTCATTTGTATTTTCTAAATATTTCCCAATTCACAGGTATCGTTAGTCCAAGGGGAAAAAAAGCAATGAAAGTCATTTTCTAAGCAGGCTTCGAACAAGAAATGATCATTCCTCAGTTGATTGATAGGAATTGAAAAGAAAAGCAATGCTACAGTGTCTAGGAGATATTCAGCATTTGGCTAAGGGAATATATTTCATTTCTTTTCACAGCTATTTGTAAGGCCTCCTCAGACAGCCAATTTGCTTTTTTGCATTTCTTTTTCTTGGGGATGGTCTCGATTCCTGTCTCCTGTACAATGTCACGAACTTCCATCCATAGTTCATCAGGCACTCTGTCTATCAGACCTAGTCCCTTAAATCTATTTCTCACTTCCAATGTATAGCCATACGGGATTTGATTTAGGTCATACCTAAATGGTTTAGTGGTTTTCCCCACTTTATTCAGTTTCAGTCTGAATTTGGCAATAAGGAGTTCATGATCTGAGCCACAGTCAGCTCCCAGTCTTGTTNCACCCAAAAAAGATGTCCTTTACTTCATAAGGTGCTGAAATACAAAAGTAGGAAGTCAGGGGGTTCCTGGGGTAACAGACAAGCTTAGTCTTAGAGTACAAAATGAAGCAGGGCAAAGGCTAACAGAGTTTTGCCAAAAGAATGCACTGATCATAGCAAATACCCTCTCCCAACAACACAAGATAAGACCACAAAGACATCACCAGATGGTCAATACCAAACTCAGACTGACTATATTCTTTGCAGCCAAAATGGAGAAGCTCTATACAATCAGCAAAAAAAGAAAAAAAAGAGAGAGAGAGAAAGAGAGAGACTGGGAGCTAACTGTGGCTCAGATCATGAATTCCATATTGTAAAATTCACACTTAACTTGAAGAAAGGAGAGAAAACCACTAGGTCATCCAGGCATGACCTAAATCAAATCCCTTATGATTATACAGTGGAAATTACAAAGGAATTAGATCTGATAGAGTGCCTGAAGAACTATGGATGGAAGTTCATGAAACTGTATAGGAGGCAGTGATCAAGACCATTCCCAAGGAAAAGAAATGCAAAAAGGCAAAATGGTTGTCTGACGAGGCCTTACAAATAGGTGAGAAAAGAAGAGAAGTGAAAGGCAAAGGAAAAAAGGAAAGATATACCGATTTGAATGTAGAGTTCCACGAAATAGCAAGGAGAGATAAGAAAGCATTCATCAGTGATCAATGCAAAGAAATAGAGGAAAACAATAGAATGGGAAAGACTAGAGATCTTTTCAAGAAAATTAGAGATACCAAGGGAACATTTCATGCAAAGATGGGCACAATAAAGGACAGAAATGGTCTGGACCTAACAGAAGCAGAAGATATTAAGAAGAGGTGGCAAGGATAGACAGAAGAACTATACAACAAAGATCTTCATGACCCTGATAACCACGATGGTATAATCATTCACCCAGAGCCAGACATCCTGTAATGTAAATCAAGTGGGCCTTAGGAAGCATCTCTATAGCTAGTGGAGGTATTGGAATTGCAGTAGAGCTATTTCAAATGCTAAAAGATGATGCTGTGAAAGTGTGGCATTTAGTATGCCAGCAAATTTGGAAAAGTCAACAGTGGCCACAAGACTGGAAAAGGTAAGTATTCTTTCCAAACCCAAAGGAAGGCAATGACAAAGATTGCTCAAACTACTGCACAATGCATTCATCTCACACACTAGTAAATTAATGCTCAAAATTCTCCAAGCCAGGCTTCAACAGTTTATGTACCATGAATTTCCAGATATTTAAGCTGGATTTAGAAAGGGCAGAGGAAAAAGATCAAATTGCCAACATCCATTAGATCATCAAAAAAGCAAGAGAATAGAAGAAAAATATCTACTTCTGCTTTATTGATTAAGCCAATGAATTTGATTGTGTAGCTCACAACAAACTGAAAAATTCTCAAAGAGATGGGAATCCTAGACCACATTACCTGCCTCCTGAGAAATCTGTATGCAGGTTATGTAACAATAGTTAGAACCAGACGTGTAACAAAAGACTGCTTCCAAATTGGGAAAGGAGTACATCAAGGCTGGATGTTGTCATCCTGCTTATTTAACTTATATGCAGAGCACATCTTGAGAAATGCAGGGCAGGATGTAGCACAAGCTGAAATCAAGATTGCCAGGAGAAATATCAATAACCTCAGATATGCAGATGACACCACCTTTATGACAGAAATTGAAGAGGAACTAAAGAGCCTCTTGATGAAAATGAAACAGGAGAGTGAAAAAGTTGGCTTAAAGCTCAGCATTCAAAAAATGAAGATCATGACATACGTTCCCGTCACTTCATGGAAAATAGATGGGGAAACAATGGAAACAGTGAGAGATTTAATTTTGGGGGGTTCCAAAATCACTGCAGATGCTGACCATAGTCATGAAATTAAAAGATGCTTGCTCCTTGGAAGAAAAGCTATGACCAATCTAGACAGTATATTAAAAAGCAGAAACATTACTTTGCCAACAAAGATCTGTCCATTCAAAGCTATGGTTTTTCCAGTAGTCATGTATGGATGTGAGAGTTGGAACATAGAGAAAGCTGAGCACTGAAGAATTGATGCTTTTGAACTGTGGTGTTGGAGAAAACTCTTGGGAGCCCCTTGGACTTCAGATCAAACCAGTGAATTCTAAAGGAAATCAGTCCTGAATATTCATTAAAATGACTGATGTTGAAGGTGAAACTCCAATGCTTTGTCCACCTGATGCTAAGAACTACATCCTTGGAAAAATCCCTGATGCTGGGAAAGATTTAAGGTAGGAGGAGAACGGGATGACAGAGGATGAGATGGTTGGATGGCATACTGATTTGATGGATATGAGTTTGAGCAAGTTCCAGGAGTTTGTGATGGAAAGGAAAGCCTAGCATGCTGCAGTCCATGGGATCGCAAAGAACTGGACATGACTGAGCAACTGAACTGAATTGACCAGTGCTGTAGCCTCTACTGGAATGTGGATTACTTGAAGGCAAAAGCTATCTAATTCAACTTGCACGCTGATCCTCTGCACATGTCTGGCACATAAGGTAGCTCAAAGTTTAGTATACCTCTTTGTTCAATAAATGTTTGCTTGCTGACTCTAGAAGTAGAAATTTTCTTTCCTGTTTGAAATGTATAATTGTAACTAATACATGCTGTTTTAAAAATACATTGGTTCTTGAGGGGAGGCAGAATCTGAAACTATTCAGTTTTTTTGTGTGTGTGAGAGAATATTTTTTATTTTTATTTTATTTTATTTTTGTTATTACTTTGCAATAGCGTATTGGTTTTGCCATACATTGACATGAATCTGCCACGGGTGTACACGAGTTCCCAACCCTGAAACCCCCTCCCACCACCCTCCCAATATCATCTCTCTGGGTCATCCCAGTGCACCAGCCCCAAGCATCCTGTATCCTGTATCAAACCTAGACTGGTGATTCGTTTCTTACATGATAGTATACATGTTTCAATGCCATTCTCTCAAATCATCCCACCCTCTCCCTCTCCCTCAGAGTCCAAAAGTCTGTTCTACTAATGTAATATCTGTTGACTTCATGATAACATTGTTTTGCAATGAATCAATGCAACATTTATTCTAGAATAAATAAGTGGATTTCCAGAAGAAAATAATAACTTATCATGAATTATTGCCTTAATGATTAAACAAAAAGGGCAGAAATCAACTTTGAGAATTGCATAGGTGCAAAATCGTCATAGGTATCATCAAGACACTCCTTCCTCCATAAGATCTCGTGCTCCAAACCCTAATTTCTTCTGATTGTCTGCTTTCCCAGAGTGTAAGATGGAGTAATCTATTTACGTTAACAATGTGAACAGTTCAATCATCTGGAATCTTTGTCCAAATAACACAAAACATCTGGAAATTTAGAAACATCTAGATGACTGACTTCATTTTTCACTTTGCTTCCAAATGTTTTGGTGTCATGTAGATACAGTCTATTGCTCATGAAAATGGAATCTTTGTATAAACATTAACACAAGGTCTTTTATCAAAGAGTTATGATTTAATATCTGTTTCTTATGACTCAATTTCAATTTATGTATGTTTCTAGCATTGGCCAAACATTAGCAAACCAAAGCTAGATTATGTGTAAACACTAACAACTTTCTGAATATATTATCAGGAAAGAAAATTTTATTTCCTGAGAAAATTTTCATAAAGCAATGTTGTGTGTTTCTGTCCTTGCCACATATATATTGCCACATTGAGAGCTTGCCCAAAATATAGCAAATAACACAGTAGAAACACAACATTTACCACAAAAAAATAAATTATCCAATGGGTACAACATGACTACAATTTCAGACAGAAAGGATATACAGGACTTTCAAGCTTATGGCAAAATGAGTTAATGCATTCTGGGAAAATTACACTCCTATCCTTCAAATTCCCAAGTGAAAAGAATAAAATATCATTGAAAGAAAACCTTTGAGGTGTTCATGAGGCCGTTGACTTGCACAAATTGCTAAACTAGCATACTGCTTGTATTTAATACATATACATTTATAAGAGCAACAACCTTTCCAATTTTATTTTTTAGTTCTTGGAACTAATCACATAAGCTGTGATAAATCTAATTTCCAACTTTGTAATCTTTCCTGGGATTGACATACTGTTAAATACTTACAGTAAGGCTGACCAAATCTGTCACACAGTCAGTAGTAATAGCTATATATAAGGAAGTTCACTCATTCAAGTGTCTAGGTATATAAATTCATCCTTAATCACATGAAAAATGATCTCATAATTTACACTGTGTGTGCAATATATCTTCCTAAATTAATTTCACAACTTTACATTGTTTAAAGGGCTTTTGTTCTCTGTGATTATGTATCTATCTAGTGAAAATCTATAACATATGACTTTGTTCTACAAACCATTAATTTACAATCATTTTACATATGTCAGTTTTGATAATTATGGTGCTGTGCAATCTATCAGTTGACAGTACTTTGGCAGAATCAGCCACTTTTTATTATTATTATTTACATGCCAATTTCAGCTCTGCTTTTATTTTCATTACGTTCACAATTATCCCCTTGGATAATTTTCATACCACTGAATAGAAATGATTACTCTTATTTGATATGTTTCATTACCAGTGAATCTAGTATTCTTTAACAACTTTAGTTCAGTTCAGTTCAGTTGCTCAGTCATGTCTGACTCTTTGTGATCCCATGGACTGCAGCAGGCCAACTTCCCTCTTCCTAAATCATTAAGCAGTTTTAAATCCTCATTGTGTGGATATCCTACTGAAATTTTATTTGAGTTGAAGTCACATAAAGCACTTAATGTTGCACTATATTATTTAATCACTATAGTCACTCTTCTTATATTATATTTGCCAGTCTCCCCATGAGAAATTTCACTAGAAATCCTCAGTTGAAGCTGAATTTTGAGATACAAATGAGGGTTAAAAAAAAAGAAGACAAACACAATGAGCTGTTTGCCCCATTATATTCTTACAAGTTCATATGCTGCTAAGTTGCTTCAGTCATGTCTGACTCTATGCGACCCCATAGACAGCAGCCCACGAGGCTTCCCCGTCCCTGGGATTCTCCAGGCAAGAGCACTGGAGTTGGAGGCCATTTCCTTTCCCGATGCATGAAAGTGAAAAGTGAAAGTGAAGTCGCTCAGTCGTGTCCGACTCTCAGCGACCCCATAGACTGCAGCCTACCAGGCTCCTCCGTCCATGGGAGTTTCCAGGCAAGAGTATTGGAGTGGGGTGCCATTGCCTTCTCCACAAGTTCATATGCTTCTGTTGAAATAATTCATATATTTTAATGTTCATCATTACCTAAAACATATTTTTATGTGTCAGGTTACTAGTGATTCTTATTTATGTAACACAGCTTACTGGATTCAGGCAGAAGTGGAGAACATTACAAACTGAATGCATAATTACATTTTGGTTAAAATAAATAATAAATTATTTTACATGTAAAGTTGCCATACACAACAGTGGTAATTAGATGTGAGTTAATTCTCCAGAGTTGGAAGCTTCCTGTAAGCCCTCCAAACATCTATCATAAATTAGAAGTGCAAGTAGGTGCAGCTACTTTCTTTGTAGGAAAAGGTGGAATCCTGACAGCTCCAAATTCATAAGAACTAATAGCATTTCAAAATGTATTCTCAGAACAATCAAATTAAGAGAAATATCATTAACAGTGATTTGATTTTGGCAAACAAAACAAAAACATGATTTAAATATCATTTTCTTTTCAAGTAGACCTTGGGATTGTGGTACTGTCTGGGTCACCAGATCCAGATAATTCTGCTGGCAGGAATTATGTCTTAAACACACACACACTGACACATACACAAATCTTTCTGACCATTACTAATAGACACACTCGAACTGTGTGCTTAAGACTGAGCAAGTCAAAGTCAAGTAATGACTGTCTCTCTTCAACTCCTATTTTTTTTTTTTTACTTCTATATCTAAAGTTGATGTATTGTGCTGCCATAGTGGAATGTTTATCATGATCCAGGCCACGGACATCTTGGTTACACTAGTGGTTAGCAAAGTACTCCATGATCTTTATGCCTAAATGATGTCTGACAGCTCAGGTTTCACTGTCGTCCCAGGAAGTAACTTCTTCCTACTCTTTCCATGACCTTGGATGATAAAAGGACATAACGGGGAGTCTAACAACCTTCTGTATCTAAAAGGAAATGACATCTTTAAAAAATGATCTCATCTCTTTCTGTAGAAAATAGAGTCATTATCCTCCCTTCTCCTCCCTTCAGTGCAGCCATTTCTGCCCTCCAATTTGTGAGGCCACCCATGTTATGTAAAATTTAGTGCAGGTAAATTTAGATCACTCAAGGAATGACCACAAAAAAAAAAAAAAAAAAAAACTGACCAAGACTCCTGACTGCTGGTGCATCGAAACTAAAACAGCCAGAAGAAAGGATATCAACCAGAGAGCATTTCCACACAAGTGACAGAAAGGAGTGATAACTGCCGATGGGCAGAGGATAGAGGGAGAAGTGAAGCAATTTGGACTTCTAGGCCGCAATCCACCCAGGGAAATGTGGTTATTAAAGCTAACTGTTGGATAAACAAAGTAGATGGAAATTTACTTCTAAATTAATCTGCAGTAATTTAATTTGAGAGCAAGCATGGTTGAGGGGATAGAACACTTGTCTAAGTAGTCAGGCACTTTGGATTTGTAGCTACGGTACCAGCTCTAGTAAATTGCTTTGCCACTTTAGACCTTCACAGAGATAATGGTAACTGTTCTTTGTTTTGTTCCCAAGAATGTTTTCAAAATGTGAGATAATGTCCACAAAGTGTTTGAAGCTCTGCAGAGGAAAGCTCTAAATTTCAATATTCAATCCTCTCATAATTAGGCATCTATTTTACACATTTTTGGAGCCGTTACTAGGTATACAGTATTGTGTTAGGTGTTACAGAGGAATGAGAATAGATAAGCCTAAACTCCTGTATTCATGGAACTAAAGATTGAGTAGCAGGACTATTTAGATTTTATATATATATATGTTGCTATCTTGGCAATATGAGACATATGCAGTGAGAGGAATAAAAATAACATTCTGGGGCCCAAGTAAAGTAGCAACCACTTCTTGCCAAAGAGAAACAGAAGAAAGGGAACTTTATGTGAACCTTGGAAGAGTGTTCAGGATTTCAAAGAACAAAAATGTGGAAAGGGCTTTTTCAAAGGATTAAACAACA
>SJYA01005615.1:1119729-1132787 GCA_006410615.1 Neotragus moschatus | reverse complement strand
CAGAAAAGTTGATCAAACCAGTCAGTCTTAGAGGAAATCAACCCTAAATATTCACTGGAAGGACTAACGCTGATGTTGAAGCTCTGATACTTTGGCCACCTGATGCAAAGAGCAAGTTCCTTGGAAAAGACCCTGAAGCTTGGAAAGATTGAGGTCAGGAGGAGAAGGAGATGACAGATGATTAGATGATTGGATAGCATCATCAACTCAATGGACATGATTTAGAGCAAAGTCCAGGAGATAGTGAAGGACAAAGAAACCTGGTATTCTGTGGTCCATAGGGTTGCAAATAATTGAATATGACTTAGTGACTGAACAACAAAAGTGATTTGAAGGAGAGTGAGAATTTTAAAGATGGAAATATAAATACATAAAGTCTGAAGATGCCAAAAACAAGTCAAATTTTGGATATTTTTAATTTTAGGGATTAGCATTTATCTAAGTGAAAACATTTAAATACTAATTCAGCATTTGAAACTGTGATTCTGAGAACTGAAGAAGGAAATTGTCATTGAAGATACAGATTATGGAAAATCATTTGAACAGAGATGTTATTCAAAATAATACACATGGATGAAATCATTAGAGTGGAGATTATTATTGAAGAGAAGAAATGACTCAGAAGAAAAGACAGAGACAAATGACCAAACCAGTAGGAGAATTCAGAAGGCTGGGGAATCTTGCAAGCCAAGAGAGCAGATAATTTCAATAAAAAGGAGTTAGTGAAATGTACTACATTAAATGCTATGGAGAAGTTAAGAAGAGTAAGGTCTGAGGAAAGACTGAAATTTTGCAGTTAAGAAGTCATCAGGAACTTTCAAAACCCAGTTTCAATAGAGGGTGGAAGAGAGGCAGCCTGACTCTAAATGGGTTGAAAAGTAGATGGTGCTAAACAGAAGTGACTACAGATTATATTTTTGAGATATTTGGTCATGGACAGAAAACTGGATATATGGCATAATATTCAGTGAATAAGAAAAAGTCTTTGTTAGCTTCATTATTTCTGTTTATATTCCTTTTGGCTTTTCCTAGACTGGACTGTATTAGTGGGGATAGGAAAATGCTACAGATGTAAGAGAGAAGGGAATAATAGATGAAACAGAAGGAGAGGACAAACAGATTAATCCTGAGAAGGAGGAGGGACATGTTTTCCTCACAGACAAAATAATGGGAAAAAATAATGAAGGAAAATCCAGAGAAGCTTTGAGATGGAGGAGGAGACAAGAAGTGAGTTCATGCAACGTGGTTTTTTTTTTCCCCCTCAATAAAAAAGAAATTAAGTTATTTCCTGAGTGAAGATGTAGGATTGTGTCTGAAAGCTTAAGGAACATGGAAATGATTTAGAATAACTATTGTACAGATTAGAGAAGATCATCAAGAAAATAAATAAAGGAAATATTTTTTGAGCAGCAGTCAAGGACTACATTAAGGTAAACCTAATCATTAGCTTCTTGACTTTCTTCAGCAATGCTCAGCAGCCTATACACAAGTGTGCAGAAAAACAAGCATTAGGACTTTTTCAGAGTTTAGGGTTGTATGCAGCAAATATTCAGAGAGCCAAAGGGGCTAAGAATCCTAAGATGTTGTGCAAAATATTACTCAAATGTATGGCTATGGCTTCTAAAATAAGTACACAAGCAAATGAAACCAGAAATGGAGTGTTATCTGAGAAAATACAGATTTAAAGGGAATTTAGTCATGGTGATGGTAAAGTATTCATTTACTAAATATAAAGAAGTCAAATATAAAGAGGTGATAATATTGGAAGCAGAATTTCATAGATCAGTGCTTACAAATCACAAAATTCTAAATAGTGATAGGTCTGTCTCTTATACACATCTTCAATAGAGGGTGGAAGAGAGGCAGCCTGACTCTAAATGGGTTGAAAAGTAGATGGTGCTAAACAGAAGTGACTACAGATTATATTTTTGAGATATTTGGTCATGGACAGAAAACTGGATATATGGCATAATATTCAGTGAATAAGAAAAAGTCTTTGTTAGCTTCATTATTTCTGTTTATATTCCTTTTGGCTTTTCCTAGACTGGACTGTATTAGTGGGGATAGGAAAATGCTACAGATGTAAGAGAGAAGGGAATAATAGATGAAACAGAAGGAGAGGACAAACAGATTAATCCTGAGAAGGAGGAGGGACATGTTTTCCTCACAGACAAAATAATGGGAAAAAATAATGAAGGAAAATCCAGAGAAGCTTTGAGATGGAGGAGGAGACAAGAAGTGAGTTCATGCAACGTGGTTTTTTTTTTCCCCCTCAATAAAAAAGAAATTAAGTTATTTCCTGAGTGAAGATGTAGGATTGTGTCTGAAAGCTTAAGGAACATGGAAATGATTTAGAATAACTATTGTACAGATTAGAGAAGATCATCAAGAAAATAAATAAAGGAAATATTTTTTGAGCAGCAGTCAAGGACTACATTAAGGTAAACCTAATCATTAGCTTCTTGACTTTCTTCAGCAATGCTCAGCAGCCTATACACAAGTGTGCAGAAAAACAAGCATTAGGACTTTTTCAGAGTTTAGGGTTGTATGCAGCAAATATTCAGAGAGCCAAAGGGGCTAAGAATCCTAAGATGTTGTGCAAAATATTACTCAAATGTATGGCTATGGCTTCTAAAATAAGTACACAAGCAAATGAAACCAGAAATGGAGTGTTATCTGAGAAAATACAGATTTAAAGGGAATTTAGTCATGGTGATGGTAAAGTATTCATTTACTAAATATAAAGAAGTCAAATATAAAGAGGTGATAATATTGGAAGCAGAATTTCATAGATCAGTGCTTACAAATCACAAAATTCTAAATAGTGATAGGTAATAGGCTTCTGCCAGACTGAAAAATGACCAGCTGACAAGGCATGAATTATACATGTATTAATATAATTGTTATTATTGCTGTTTAGAATATATAATTGTTGAGATGCATGTTCAAAGTTATGTCTAGATTATGGCATATATATGTCTTGGACTGCAAGGAGATCAAGCCAGTCAATCCTAAAGGAAATCAAACATGAATATTCATTGGAAGGACTGATGCTGAAGCTGAAGCTCCAATACTTTGGCCACCTGATGTGAAGGGCCAACTCATTGGAAAAGACCCTGATTCTGGGAAAGACTGAAGGCAGAAGAAGAAGGGGGTGACAGAGGATGAGATGATTGGATGGCATCATTGACTCAATGGACATGAGTTTGAGCAAGCTCTAGGCTATGTTAAAGTACAGGGAAGCCTGGTGCGCTGCAGTCCATGGGGTCAAAAAGATTAGTACATGATTGAGTGACTGAACAACAATTTAAAAAGAAGTTCAAAGTTAGGGCTTCCCAGGTGAAGCTAGGGATAAAGAACCCTCCTGCGTAAAAGAGTGGGTTCAGTCCCTGAGTCAGGAAGAGCCAGGTTCAGTCCCTGGGTCAGGAAGAGCCCCTGGAGGAGAGCATGGCAACTCACTCTTGTATTCTTGCCTGGAGAATCCCATGGACAGAGGAGCCTGGCAGGCTACAGTCCATAGGGTTGCACAGAGTCGGACACGACTGAAGCAAATTAACACGCACATACCATGTTCAAAGTTATCAAGTTATACCCAGTGCTATTACAAATTTGAAAATCATGCTCAGAAAACTAATAGGATGGGATGCGCATGCACGCACACACACACACACACACACACAGAGAGACAAATTATGCATGGAAGACTTATACTGTATGAAGCACTGTGATCAGCTGTATTATATTCCCTTTGTTTACTCTTCCTATGACATTGTCACTTCTTGATTTTCTCAGTCTTTTCCCTTTTTTCTTAGGTTATTTTTTAAAAGTAATTGTATTTATTTATTTTTGGCTGCACTGGATCTTTGTTGCTGCATATGGGCTTTCCTCTAGTTGCAGCAAGTGGGGGCTACTCTCTAGTTGCAGTGCATGGGCTTCTCATTGCAGTGGCTTCTCATGTTAAGGAGCTCAGGCTCTAGGCACCCAAGTCTCAGTAGTTGCAGCTCACAGGCTTAGTTGCCCAGCAGCATGTGGGATCTTCCCTGATCAGGGATAGGAGCTGTGTCTCTGGCATTGGCAGGCAGATTCTTAACACTGGACCACTGAGGAAGTCCCTTCCAGGTGATTCTTGAAGAAATAATTTTGGAACATCAAGGCTACCTTGCTATTGATGAAGTGAAAGTGTTCAGACATCTATGTAGTAAGTTTCCTTAACTTTTAAATGTTTGAGGACTTGTTTGGGGGCATCTTTATGTTACAGATTAAGAGAAGGCATGAAGCCTGGGGAAAAGTAATGTTGCCATGAGCATTCTCTGACAAGTCTCTAGGTGTTGCTTTGCCAGCCCAGAAACTCAAAAACATGTATTTCATGTGTAAATGTCATTGTAGGTTATGTTGTTGTTGTTGTTTTTTTTTTTAATGGAGGGGATGTGTAGTCTTTTCTTTAAAAACAAAAAAATAAGGAGAAGGTAATGGCAACCCACTCCAGTACTCTTGCCTGGAAAATCCCATGGACGGAGGAGCCTGGTAGGCTGCAGTCCACAGGGCTGCACAGAGTCAGACATGACTGAAGCGACTTAGCAGCAGAGGCATGCAGTTACAAGCATAATGTAGATGGATCCTAAACTGCATATCATGAGTAACTCATAAATGAGATTGTGCTTGCATAAAGAAATGATCCTATTAAGTGTAGAATTAATGGACTTTTAGATATGCAGNGCTGCACAGAGTCAGACATGACTGAAGCGACTTAGCAGCAGAGGCATGCAGTTACAAGCATAATGTAGATGGATCCTAAACTGCATATCATGAGTAACTCATAAATGAGATTGTGCTTGCATAAAGAAATGATCCTATTAAGTGTAGAATTAATGGACTTTTAGATATGCAGATGACACCACCCTTATGGCAGAAAGTGAAGAGGANGGAGAAGGGGGTGATAGAGGATAAGATGGCTGGATGGCACCACTGACTTGATGGACATGAGTCTGAGTGAACTCCAGGAGTTGGTGATGGACAGGGAGGCCTGGCGTGCTATGATTCATGGGGTCACAAAGAGTCAGACACGACTGAGCAACTGAACTGAACTGAACTGCACTGAACTGAAACTGTATAAAACTCTCTCGTATATATTATGCTGTCTTCCTCATGTTAGTACAGATCCTTAAACATTGCAGGCACTGAAAAAAACATATTAAAAGAGTGAATGAATTAGCACATTAATAAAGTCAAGTATAGGGATTTCAGTCCCAGTCTTGCTAATCTCAATCACTGAATTGACACCTTAGTTCTTAGGCTCTTTAGATAACATGTGTCTTTGAATTCATCTTCTTGAGTTGTTTTCTTTGCTATCATTTTAGTGACTTCATCTAATTTTATTTTCTGTAGCATTTCAGATCTTAGTAAACTTGGGGATTATCATCAATTTTACCATCACCCACATTAATTTTTCATTATTACTGTTTCTTCTAATATTAATGACAGTAACTAATTCAATGTTTATTTTACATATATTAATTTGTTTAATATTCACCAGAAATTTATAGGAGAAGTGATATCTCCATTTTTGTGTAGAGAAATAAAAATCTGGTAATATGCCCAAGACATTCATAATTAGTTGGAGAAGGAGCTAGGGTTCAAATCCAGTTTGGTCTGATTCCAAATTGCATTCTTTAGACTACTATGGTAAACTAAGCACCCTTCCTCTACACTATACTGCTATTTAAATTCCACTTCTTCATTTCTCTTTAAATACACTGGCATAATCAATATCTATATTCATTAAGTACTTTGTTTTAGAAGAAATCTACATTTTCTGACTTCTTTGTCTCTGCACTGATACATCATGAGGCATAGTATATTGGCAAAAGAGAGAATCTCCTATTTTAATTGACTAAACTTCTTAACAGTAAGCTTCATTTCTGCCAGCTTGTTTGAGTACTACTTTAAATAAGAGAAGGTAAAAATGATTTAAGTTTGATGTTTCAGTACACCAACACATGCCATATCCAGTCATGGATGGTAGAACTTAGGTGTTAAAATATCAAAATAGTTCTTCCATAATTCCACCTTCTGATAATCAGTTATTCAAAAATAGGTGATACACTTTTTCAGGTGAACTATGCTTTCACACAGTTCTAGATTATCCCAAATGGCAATAGAAGCCATTTATTCACTAGTGAATGTAATTAACACCACTCTGTCTCCCTGTTTGCAGTAATACCAAGGTCAGTTCAGTTCAGTTCAGTCGCTCAGTTGTGTCTGACTCTTTGAGACCTCATGGACTGCAGCATAGTAGGCCTCCCTGTCCATCACCAACTCCTAGGTCAGTACACTTTAAATGAATCATTCATAGCAGCTTCAGACACCTAAGATCTTACAAAAAGTAGTTTGTAAATGTAGGACATAAATTTACATTGTTTAAGAAGCTCCATACAAGTGGGAAGTGCAAAGAAATAGAGGAAAACAATAGAATGGGAAAGGCTAGAGATCTCTTCAGGAAAATTAGAGATATCAAGGGAATATCTCATACAAAGATGGGCACAATAAAGGACAGAAACAGTATGGACTTAACAGAAGGAGATGATGTTAAGAAGAGGTGGCAAGAATGCACAGAAGAACTCTACAAAAAAGATCTTCATGACTCAGATAACTATGATAGTGAGATCACTCACCTAGAGCCAGGCATACTGGAGTGCGAAGTCAAGTGGGCCTTAAGAAGCATCACTACGAACAAAGCTAGTGGCGATGACAGAATTTCAGTTGAGCTATTTCTAATTGTAAAAGATGATGCTGTGAAAGCACTTCATTTATTATGTCAGCAAATTTGGAAAACTCAGCAATGGCTACAAGACTGGAAAATGTAAATTTTCTTTCCAGTCCCAAAGAAAGGCAGTGCCAAAGAATGTTCATACTATGGGACAATTGCACTCATCTCACACACTAGCAAAGTATGCTCAAAATTTTCCAAGCTAGGTTTCAACAGGTATGTGAACTGAGAACTTCCAGATGTTCAAGCTGGATTTAGAAAAGGCAGAGGAACAAGAGATCAAATTGTCAACATCCTTTGGATCATGGAAAAAACAACATAATCCCAGAGAAACATCTGATTCGTTGACTACACTAAAGCCTTTGACTGTGGATCACAACATACTGTGGAACATTCTTAAAGAGAAGGAATACAAGGCCACCTTACCTGCTTCCTGGGAAATCTGTCTGCAGGTCAAGAAGCAGTAAGCCAGAAAGAAAAGCACCAATACAGTATACTAACACATATATGTGGAATTTAGAAAGATGGTAATGATAACCCTGTATGCGGGACAGCAAAAGAGACACAGATGTATAGAACAGACTTTTGGACTCTGTGGGAGAGGGAGAGGGTGGGATGATTTTGGAGAATGGCATTGAAACATGTATACTATCTTGTAAGAAATGAATCATCAGTTTAGGTTCGATACAGGATGCTTGGGGCTTGTGCACTGGGATGACCCAGAGAGATGATATGGGGAGGGTGGTGGGAGGGGGGTTCAGGATTGGAAACTTATGTACACCCATGGCTGATTCATGTCAATGTATGGCAAAACCAATACAGTATTATAAAGTAAGAAACAAACAGATAAATAAATAATAAAGAGCACATACACACACACACAAAGAAGCAACAGTTAGAACTAGACATAGAATAATGGACTGTTTCAAAATTGGGAAAGGAATATGTACATCAAGGCTGTATATTGTCATCCTACTTATTTAATTTATATGGATGAAGCACAATCGGGAATCAAGATTGCTGGGGGAAATACCAATAAATACCTGAGTGGAGAAATACTACTCAGATATGCATATGATACCACCTTTATGGTAGAAAGCAAAGAAGAACTAAAGAGCCTCTTGAAGAAAGTGAAAGAGGAGAGTGAAAAAGCTGACTTAAAACTCAACATTCAAAAAGCGAAGATCATGGCATCTGCTCCCATCACTTCATGGCAAATAGATGAGGAACCAGTGAAAGACTATTTTCTTGGGGTCCTATATCACTGAAGATGGTGATTACAGCCATGAGATTAAAAGATGCTTGCTCCTTGCAAGAAAATCTATGACTAAATTAGACAGGATGTTAAAAAGCAGAGATATTACTTTGCCTACAAAGGTCCTTCTAATGAAAGCTATGGTTTTTCCAGTAGTCATGTATGGATGTGAGAGTTGGACCATAAAGAAACCTGAATGCTGAAAAAGTGATGTTTCTGAACTGTGTTATTGGAGAAAACTCTTGAGTGTTCCATGGACTGCAAGGATATCAAACCAGTCAATCCTAAATGAAATCAATCCTGAATATTCATTGGAAGGATTGATGCTGATGCTTTTGGCAACCTGATGCAAATAACTGACTCATTGGCAAAGACCCTGATAATGGAAAGATTGAAGGCAGAAGAAGAAGGAGATGATAGAGTGTGAGGTGGTTGGATGGCATCACCGACTTGGCATGAATTTGAGCAACTTCTGGGAGTTGGTGATGAGCAAGGAAGTTGGTATGCTGCAGTTCATTGGGTCACAAAGAGTTGAACACGACTGAGCAACTGAATTAAGCTGAGACAAGTGGGGCCTTGGATAAGCAGATAAAAGAATCACAAATAAAGCAAAATATATTAAAATGATAGGTGACAAGAAAGCAAAACATTAAGTTGAACCATGAGACTTTGCCATGGACTGCAGCACACCAGGCTTCCCTGTCCTTCACTATCTCCCAGACTCAAGTCTATTGTGTCAATGATGCCATCCAACCATCTCACCCTCTATCATCCCCTTCTCCTCTTGCTCTCAACCTTTCCCAACATCAGGGTCTTTTCAAATGAATCAGTTCTTCTCATCAGGTGGCCAAAGTTTTGGAGCTTCAGCTTCAGCATCAGTCCTTCCAATGAATATTCAGGATTGATATCTTTTAAGATTGACTAGTTTCATCTCTTTGCAGTCCAAGGGACTCTCAAGAGTCTTCTCCAACATCAAAATTCAAAAGCATCAATTCTTTGGCTCTCAGCTTTCTTTATAGTCCAACTATCACATCCATACATGACTACCGGAAAAACTGTAGCTTTGACTATACAGACCTTTGTTGGTAAAGGGAGGTCTCTGCTTTTTAATATGCTGTCTAGGTTTGTTGTAGCTTTTCTTCCAAGGTGCAAACAGCTTTTAATTTCCTGGCTGCAGTCACCTTCTCCAGTGATTTTGAATCTCAAGAAAATAAAAAGTCTGTCACTGTTTCCATTATATCCCCATCTACTTGCCATGAAGTGATGGAACCAGAAGCCATAATCTTAGTTTTTTGAATGCTGTGTTTTAGGCCAGCTTCTTCACTCTCTTTTTTCACTTTCATCAAGAGGCTGTTTAGTTCCTCTTTGCTTTCTACCATTAAGGTGTTGTTTTCTGCATATCTGAGGTTATTGATAGATGAGTCTCTTAAGTGACTGTGCAAATTCCACATGGTGTTCAGTTCACATGTAACCCCATAGGAATATTAAACAGAAAAGTATTTATTTTTATTTTTTAAAGTTTTGAGATGATACTGAAGCTCAGATGTGGGATGACTTGACCTACCTAACCAGCTATTTAGTGTCTGAGCTAGGACTAAAATCCAGCTCTTCTAACCTTCAATTTGAACTTTTCCAATCATACCACATGGCATGGCCACTCAAAGTGACTTAAAAAGCAAACAAACAACAACAAAAAAAACCTGTCTACAAGACTCATAACTCCATGGTTATGACTAACAGTGAGCATATCTGTTTCTTGTTTCTTTTTAATAGAAACAAATAAATGTATTAAAATTTTAGCATAAAATGCATGGAGGGCAGTTGCTTTTTCAAGTAATCAACTATAAGTTTCCAAAAAGATGAATGTTTTCTTCTCTTAGCTACTAGTACTAACCAGAAACTATTTATGAACTTTTTAATTAAAGCCTCATATGCTTAGACACATTGGCACATTAGCAGAGGCAAGGCATAGAGAGTGCCCTTGCCCCTTACTTCTGCATTCCCCACCCAGCCTTGTAAATAAAGAGAAACCTCAGTAACTTTTACTTTAGGAAAAGAGATATAACTTTCATGATCTGATTTTGCCCTTTTAGGCACTCTGCTACAGCATTTGAATCAAAGGAAGATGCAAACTGGCAGATAGCAGGGACCACATCTATTTAATTTGTATTGTATAGTACTTAGCATGGCGCCATGTATATAGGGACACTTGATAAATATCACTTGAGGAGAAATGTATTCCAAATGCATTTGCTGGCAATAGGCTCAGTTTTCATCCTTTTACTGATTGGGGATCTAAATGTCATATCCTTCCCACTTTATACCTCTTAAGCAAAGACTTCACTCTTTTCCCTAGTACAAGAGAAAATTTTTAATGAGAATAAATCAGTTTTATAAGTGAGAGGGCTTCACAGAAGGGCAGAATGAGAATTAAACAATCCGTCTCAACTATAGATCACCTGAAACAAGATTTAGAGACCCTAGCTGATATCCTTCAGAAAAATAACATTTTCCTCTCACTTTTCTTAGCAGTGGGCAAGGAACTTTCTTAGTTTCAACAACGTATCAAACATGACTTAGTAAATCAAATTGTACTATCAAAGGAGGGATTTACCAATTCTACTTCCACTCTTTCTTTGTCTTAGGTATTTACACCCATTAGCTTGAATAGGGACTCTGAACTGCAGGCAAGTAAGGAATTGGCTATGTAAAGTAAATAAAAATCTTTTCATGATATTTTATTCTCAAATCTCAACAAATCAGTGTGGGTCACTGTGGAGAAACCAAAACTTAATGGCATCAAACCAAGTGAAGTCTGGAATCAAAAGGAAAAACATCAAAGTGAAATATCCCATCTTATTTCATTATTCATCCTAAAAAGAGAGTAACATAATAAGAAGTAATTTTGATTTAAAGTGTACCTGCCTTAGATACATAGGCAAGGATACTTCTAAATATAAGCCTTTCATCTCACTTGTGTCTCTTTAAGCAGCTCTTAAAAAATAATTAGTGAAATAACTAGCATCAATTTTAAACAAAGAGTCCCAATCCTAAGCCAGTGCTGGGAAGGCCTACACAGTAGTACTTGCTATTATATTAATGTGAGTAATGTAGCTATGTAAGATAAATATTTGGTCCTTGTAGTTCTCTTTCATCTATCCATCTATCATCTATTGATTTGTTTATTACAAATTAATTTAATGGTTCTTTTTTTTTTCAATCAGCAGCGGAAATAGAGATCATCTATCTGACATAGAATGCAAATCAATAGTCCTGTGCGATAATTAGGCATGCAGTAAGTACATCAAGCATTATAGATAATCTGAAGTAAAGTTTACAGGTAAAGAAGAGAAAAGGACAAGCTTGCCTGTGGGAAAATTTCTCTTACTAAGTGGTCTAAGGAATGGAGAGGCAGTTTTCAGAGCCCTTGTACCAAGTCATTAATTCCCCAATTCCCCAGTGTTTATTAGGTATGAATGAACTAACCTCACTCATCATATGGCTAGAAATTAAACCACATAGGTGATGCTACTTATAAAAGCCTTTTTCCTTCTGGAAACAAATAGCTAACTTGCTTTTGCCAGCCAAAGGGAAAATGAATCCAAAAAGGAATCATGGGCCAATTAACACACTGAAGGAAACAGTGAAATGTGGCAAAAATCCAAGCATAAAGGTGTAGAAGTTAAATCTACTTTGGCTGAGTGCATAGCTTTAATTGACAATTTGAGCCTAATATTGCCCATTAAGAATGTGCTGAAAGCATCCCAGTTATAGTGCAGTCACAGACAACATGCTCCTAAAGGCATGATTCCAGCTTTGAGAAATCCCAATCCACGACTCCAGGATGCTCCTTCTCTCTCTGGGTTCAAGTCCCTAGTGCCAGCGCAATAAAGCTGGAAAAGCTGCAGCTCCAAACAGCCTACTCAGGAGGCAGAGCTTGAGAGGCAGACACAGAGAAAAAAATTACCTATGGCTTCGTCCCTGAAGCAGACCACTTGCTAAAACAACAGAATGACTTCTGACATACTTGTCTTTGATAGAGGCACCACTAACTTCTTCCTAGTTACTAACACTCAAACCATTACTTGCCTCTTCCTCCTTTTTGTCTTCCCTACTGAGGTTATTAAAATTGTTGTTGATTTTCTCTATTTTCCTGACACTAATCTCTCTTTTTCCACTAACACTCTAATCCAGGGTTTTGCTATCTCATGCATGGATTATCCAATCTTTTAGTTAGCTTCTCTGACTAATTTTTCCCTATGTTAATAACCTTTTGCCTTTTCATACTGTTCATGGAGTTCTCCCATGGAGTCGGTAGCCAGTTTCTTCTCCACTGGACCACATTTTGTCAGAACTCTTCACTACGACCTGCCCATCTTGGGTGGCCCTGCACAGCGTGACTCACAGCTTCATTGAGTTATGTATGTAAGCTCTTCCATTACAACAAGGCTGTGATCCATGAAGAGACTATTGAGAGTCCCTTGGACTGCAAGGTGATCAAATCAGCCAACTTAAAGGAAATCAATCGTGAATAGAAGTTGAAGCTCCAGTACTTTGGCCACTTGATGCGAAGAGCTGACTCCTTGGAAAAGAACCTGATACTGGGAAAGACTGAGAACAGGAGGAGAAGGGGGCAACAGGGGATGAGATGGTTAGATAGCATCATTGACTCAATGCATATGAATTTGAACAAACTCTGGGAGATTGTGGAGGACAGAGGAGTTTAGTGTGCTATATAGTCCATGTGGTTGCAAAGAATCAGATATGACTTAGTGACTAAAAAATGACAACCTTAACAACTGGCTCCATCAGACAGTGTTCCCTGCTATTCAGCTTACTCTTCATCATGTTACTCTACTGCTGAAAAAGTATCATTGATTTCAACTGAACAACACAAACCTTTCTGCTTGACCTTTAAGATACTTGCTAACATTCTTCTATACAAATTTATCTCCCACTAGTGTATACGTGATGCATCTGGTCAGACTTACATTCACATTGTTAGAAGGGATATATATTCTTATTTTCACATTGATG
>SJYA01005615.1:1099641-1117574 GCA_006410615.1 Neotragus moschatus | reverse complement strand
GCAAAATTTGCAAATAAAGAGAGTGATTTATTTAACATGGATTTTTGAGGAAACTTATAAGATATGAAATATTCAAACAGAGAATATAGTCAACAGATCACACAAAATGGATAAATGAGGGGGGAAATGTTAGGCAAGGGTAGCGCAAAACCAGTTCCTTTTGTTATTTGAAAATACTCAATAAACTAGTGAGAAGGAACTGATGTTCATATTACATCTGCACTGTAACTATATCTTATTTTAATGCCACCTAAGTTAATAAACTATGTTAATGCTAATACATCATTCATAGTTTATTCAATAGCTTGTCTTCTGCTATTATCACAAAAAAGCCCTGTTTGGTGTAATTTATACAAATGAAATTCTTAGCTAAAATGACTGCTTCAGCTTTGGTGTAAAGTACTTGAACGCAGTAGACCTGACTAAATGGCACCCAGAATTCTAATACCCTGAGGAGTCCATCTGGGTAAGGAGAATACCTTAAAATTAGTGCCTGAAGACAACCTATTCTTTTTGGATGAGGCACAGGTGATACTGACATAAAATAATTCCCTATCTTATATCTTTATAGTAACAAAGAAATCAGTTTTATTCTGCCTTAGATTTTTGATCTGTAACAAAGGCAACAAATGCTTCTTTTCCATTCAGTTCAGTTCAGTTCAGTCGCTCAGTCATGTCCAACTCTTTGCAACCCCATGAATCGCAGCACGCCAGGCCTCCCTGTCCATCACCAACTCCTGGAGTTCACTCAGACTCACGCCCATCGAGTCAAGGATGCTATCCAGCCATCTCATCCTCGGTCGTCCCCTGCTCCTCCTGCCCCCAATCCCTCCCAGCATCAGAGTCTTTTCCAATGAGTCAGCTCTTCGCACGAGGTGGCCAAAATACTGGAGCTTCAGCTTTAGCATCATTCCTTCCAAAGAAATCCCAGGACTGGTCTTCAGAATGGACTGGTTGGATCTCCTTGCAGTCCAAGGGACTCTCAAGAGTCTTCTCCAACACCACAGTTCAAAAGCATCAATTCTTCGGCGCTCAGCCTTCTTCACAGTCCAACTCTCACATCCATACATGACTACTGGAAAAACCATAGCCTTGACTAGATGGACCTTAGTCGACAAAGTAATATCTCTGCTTTTGAATATGCTATCTAGGTTGGCCATAACTTCTCTTCCAATGAAGTGTCTTTTGATTTCATAGCTGCAGTCACCATCTGCAGTGATTCTAAAGTCTGACACTGTTTCCACTGTTTCCCTGTCTATTTCCCATGAAGTGATGGGACTGGATGCCATGATCTTCGTTTTCTGAATGTTGAGCCTTAATCCAACTTTTTCACTCTCCTCTTTCACTTTCATCAAGAGGCTCTTTAGTTCCTCTTCACTTTCTGCTATAAGGGTAGTGTCTTTTTCACTAAAAGGTGTATATCATGTTGGAGGGTGAGCAGAGGGGAAAGCAGATTGAAAAGGATCAGTCATATGCTCTTTTTAATAAATAGTCTTGCTCTAAATGAACTCATTCATTACCATTGTTTCATATTTTGACATGCCTCTTTGGATAGGTGATTTTTGAAACATAACATCAAATTGAATAAAAAAGAATGCTCCCATCCCTGGCTACACACACACACACACACACACACACACACACACACACACACACTTCTTATTCCTTACTAAGTCTCAGTTTTATACTATGACTATTACTGGAAAACTGCCAAATTTCACATTGGTGAGATGAAATATTTTGAAGAAAAATTTAAATTTTTTTCTCCATATTAATAGAGAAAAAATGATATAATGTTTAGTAATAGATTAACTTCTTTCCAAGAATATGTATCAAAAAAGGACCAATACCGATTTACAAGACATTAGGTCACCTGCCTCTATAACAGACTTGGTCTCATACTGTGGCACAGCAGGAAATTTGTACAGAGAGTTTCAGTCCTAATTTAGTCCTTATAATGTTTATGCCTATGTCTTCACATTGTATCACTCTTGAGAATCATTTTACCTTTAGTGATCATGACTGGCCAATGTTCTCTCTGTTCTATAACAGAAAGTTCAATAATCATCTCTACAGTAAAAAGAGGCTTAGGAAAAAGCAGTTATTTCCCTTGAAAGTTAAGAGGAAGCATTCAACAGTACTTTTTTTTTTGTTTTTGGTTTGTCATCAGCTTTTTTTTAAAAAATTGGAATTTAATTGCTTTACAATGTTGTGTTAGTTTCTGCTGTACAGTAAAGCGAATCAGCTCTGTGTATAGATATAACCCCTCTTTGTCACCACGGAGCATTGAGTTCACTGTGTTATACAGTAGGTTCTCTTTAGTCATCTATTTTATACAAAGTAGTGTATACATGTCAATCCCAATGCCCCAATTCATCCCACCCTCCTCTTTTCCCCTTGGGGTCCATATGTTTGTTCTCTGCACCTGTGTCTCTATTTCTGCTTTGTAAATAGGTTCATTTATACCATTGTTCTAGATTCTACAATTACGTGTTAACATATATTTGTTTTTCTCTTTCTGACTTCACTCTGTATGACAGTCTCTAGGTTCAACCATATCTCTTCAAATGGCACAAGTTTTTGACTAGACTTTATTAACAGACTCTACTTATTTAGGCTAAATTGCAAGGATGTCTGAAATGGGCATTTGTGAGTATTAGAAAGCTAAACCATACAACATTGCACACAACAACCACGATGATCCTGCAAAGGTGGCTTGCTTATCTACTCTTCTCAGGAGGCATACAAATCAAAATCAAGAAGTTCTTAGTTAAGATTAATTTCTAGTCTCCTTATCTAAATATGGACAGTGTAGTAATCTTTAGTATACCCTTGAGGATTCAAGATGGATCTAGGAAATAAATAGTAATTTCTGCACATTTGATCTGTTTTGATGCCAGGAGAGCTTATGTTGTGGTAGACTGGTCTTAGCCTTTTTCTCCAAACCAAAGATTTCAGAAACATTAAAACTTGTGCTTTTCTCTAGGATCAGTTTTACTATACTTGTTTATATGTTGCATTTTTACAGAATATATTTAAGAGCACACACAAATATGAGCAGTTCAAGAAGACTTTCCTTAAATACATGAATAAATTATGGTGAAGGAATTAGAAAAGTTAGGAAAGCAAGACAGATCCAAATGTGAGGTTAGTACTGAAATTGGTAAGAGCTGGAGCCCAAACAAACAAACAAACAAAAAACTGTTCAAAAGTTAAAATTATTTTCAGAAATTCATGTTTTTATTGTGATTACTCATCTGTATTTTAATGTATAATGTAATGACTAATCTTCAGGTTGTTATATAACATATTTCAATGTATATCATTGGTATTATACCATTGTACCTAAACTTAGTTTTATAAAAGGTAGTTTGCTCATGTTTGGGATTAGATGAAGTGGGTAAAGGAGCAAGCAATATTATCCAGGTCTGGCTTGAAGCAAAGTCAAATTGAATATTATCTAGAGGAACAGATTGCCTTTAGTTCTTTCAAGCAATCTTCCAGAGATAGTCTCTCATCTAAGTTTTAATGTGTATTTCATGATAGAGGCTTTTAGGTAATACTCTCTGGCAAGTCTGGGAGTGAAGCTAATCTATATTGCCTTTTTTATATAGGCAGATATACTTTACTAATCAACTAAACTAGGTTAGAGTCTAAGCTCTCAATATAATTGAGGACACTTACTTGAAGAGGAATTCACTGAAGTCTTTTTTTTTTTTAACAAAAGCGAGTCAAGGGAGTACATTCTGGAAGGAATAAAATTTATCCTCCAAATATTTAACTTCATCCCATAAAGAAACTAGCAGTGAAACTCCCAAAGTTTTATATCATAATACACTTCCTTATTCTTTTTTAGCATACATTATTTTTTAAACAGTGTATAACCAAATACATTACTTATTTACAAATTAAAACTCATTAGAGACATTCATAAGCCTTGAGCAATATCATTCTCTGGTGGCCTCTCTAAGATTGGCTGCTTTCAAAACAATGTTAGTTAACTAAAGAGAGCCTTTAACAAGTGTTTTAAAGGGTGGTTATCAGTAAGCCAGTCAAGTATTGAAAAATGCCTACCAAAAATGACAATCTTTGTAAAAGTAGATCTTAAACCACCTATACTGGAAGCAATTACATTGTGAGACCAGTCATTTCTTATGTCCATAATTATATCATTACAGTAAAACTCTTCTATCTGCATATAAGAGTATACATATCTGTTTAGCCTCAAGAGGGGCAATAGGGGATGCACTTAGCATTATAAGCAAGTATACATTATGTGCCTAACAGTACTTTGATTATCATAACTGTTAAATAATTTTATATGATTAGATAAATTTGTAAGGTGATGAAAAGGATCAACAACTTCCCCCAAACATCGTTTCTCCACATTTGGGTCATGATAGTACTTGTAAATCTGTCACTAGAGGTTGACTCCTTTAAATATTATTATGTGAGGAAAGAAAATATTATAGGTCAGTAGCTTACAAGCTGTATTTTGAATGGGAATTACCTGGGGAACCTATTAAAGAAGCAAATTCCGTACCATACCTCCAGACCTTCTGATTCAGTAGTTCTGGAGTTAGACACAGGGAGTTGCATTTTAGAGAAAATTGTAATGCAAGTCATCAGCAGACCTTACTGTAAATAACATTCCTTAGGACATCATCCCTTGGCACCATAACCGGGGTTGTCAGCCAACTAAAAGCTAGACCCTAGAATAATGGGACACAGAACACTTCTAGAGTTTGAGAATAGTAAATACCCACAGTGGTTATGGAAACATGCAAATGGAATCACCTACTTCATGAGGTAGCTTGAGACCATCCAAGGCTGCCTAATCAGCCCGTGTTTTACCATTTCCAAGAACTATATGAATTTGGAGCACAGTCTCTCTAGGTATGTCTGTACACTTTGAAAATCAGGAAAGCAAGTATGTATAGAATTGTAGTGCAAAATATATTTGTATCAGAACTTTCCATTCTTCACCAAAGCCAGTGCCATAGAAAGAGTTGGTAATCATAGTGACTTCTTAAAAGTCTCTTTTTCCCCTTCTACAATAAAAATCAGTTCACTTATCCCTTAATCACAACAGGAGTCTCATACTTTCATGTTTTTTTGGTATAGTAAAAATATTTAATGATACCTTTTGTTAGAAGTTTTTCATGCAACTTGCATGACAGAAATCAGCACAGCTAAAATACTGTTGAAGTAGGTCTTTCTACAACATGTATTCATTCTCAAATCGTTAGACTATAATGCAAAATATAAACATACAATAAAATGGAAAAGTAGCGTTATTTTTCATAGCAAAAGCACATTCAGCAATCAAGTAGTTGGTGTAACATACCTAGTGATTCAGAAAATGAGACATTAAAGTAAAGAGAGTATAATGGAGAGAAAAAGAAAACNGTGTTTTACCATTTCCAAGAACTATATGAATTTGGAGCACAGTCTCTCTAGGTATGTCTGTACACTTTGAAAATCAGGAAAGCAAGTATGTATAGAATTGTAGTGCAAAATATATTTGTATCAGAACTTTCCATTCTTCACCAAAGCCAGTGCCATAGAAAGAGTTGGTAATCATAGTGACTTCTTAAAAGTCTCTTTTTCCCCTTCTACAATAAAAATCAGTTCACTTATCCCTTAATCACAACAGGAGTCTCATACTTTCATGTTTTTTTGGTATAGTAAAAATATTTAATGATACCTTTTGTTAGAAGTTTTTCATGCAACTTGCATGACAGAAATCAGCACAGCTAAAATACTGTTGAAGTAGGTCTTTCTACAACATGTATTCATTCTCAAATCGTTAGACTATAATGCAAAATATAAACATACAATAAAATGGAAAAGTAGCGTTATTTTTCATAGCAAAAGCACATTCAGCAATCAAGTAGTTGGTGTAACATACCTAGTGATTCAGAAAATGAGACATTAAAGTAAAGAGAGTATAATGGAGAGAAAAAGAAAACTTAGATGTTCTCAAATAAAATGATAAAGTGCCTTTTATCAGAAATAAAAACTACAGAGAAGTAGTGTCCAATTTTTCAGACCATGCTACACCAACTCACATGTTAGACACAATCAGAATTTGTAGGCTATAATATCTCTGAAGGAGAACGCTGACAAGAGGGGGAAAAAAAACCACAAATCAAAATAATACAAATGGATAATGATTCCTTTAAATATTTACTGAGTTTCTCTTATTTTTCTGGGTACAGCTCGAAAAATAGGACTTCTAACACCAAAGAGCACACAATCTAGTGGAAGAGACAAAAACAGTATTCATAACCATTATAGCAGAGTTGTCAGTACAATAACAGAGATGCAGAACTTGTAAGAGAACTCAGATCCTGTGAAGAGAGGATGTTAAGGAAGACTTCACAGAGAATTTGGCTTTTGAATGCTGAGTAGGAATTTTTCAAGTGTCAACACCTGGCGTGCAGGCGAGCTCAGTTGCTTTAGACATGTTCGACTCTCTGTTACCTTATGGGCTGCAGCCTGCCAGGCTCCTCAGTCCATGGGATTCTCCACAGAATGCTGTAGTGGTTTGCTTCTGCTCTCCTCTAAGGGATCTTCCTGCATCTTCTATATATCCTACATTGCAGGAGGATTCTTTAACGCCAAACCACTGAGGAAGCCTGTCAATGCCTGAGGAAGGGTGTAATTCCATAGCACTATGATGAGAAATACCTTGTGTCCAAGTGAGGGTTAGACCCTGAAAGAAAGAATACTGCTAGAATTTGAGGGTAATGCAATGAAGTAAGAAAGTGTAAATGACATTACCTACTTCATCCTGTGGCTCGGGCCTATGGTATGCAGACACTCCATCACATTATTGTCAAGGTGGGTTGTATTATTAATTTTAAGAATATGTGTGTACTCAGTCGTGTCCAACTCTGTGTGATGCTATGGACTGTAGCCCACCAGGCTCCACTGTCCATGGAATTCTCCAGGCAAGAATCCTGGGGTGGGTTGCCATTGCCTCCTCCAGAGGATCTTTCTGACCCAGGGATTGAACCTATGTCTCCTGCATTGCAGGCAAATTCTTTAAATGCAGATCCACCAGTGAAGCCAATAGTTTTTTTTTGTTGTTGTTGTTGTTATTTATTTATTTATTTTACTTTACAATATTGTATTGGCTTTGCCATACTTCAACATGAATCTACCACGGGTGTACACGTGTTCCCAATTCTGAACCCCCCTCCCACCTCCCTCCTCATAACATCCCCGTGGGTCATCCCAGTGCACCAGCCCCAAGCATCCTGTATCCTGCGTCAAACCTAGACATAGTTTTAAGAATAAGTGTATCTTATAGAGGAGTAAATGATTGCATCTAGATTTCCACTATTCCAAAGCATTATTTTTTCCCCACCATTAACTTTGCAACTTTTTCTCTCTCTGTGTGTGTGTGTGTGTGTGTGTGTGTGTGTGTGTGTGTGTGTGTATTTTGAAAGGCTTTTTATTCTTCTATTCTCTGGATGGAATTCCATTCTGTATCCTGTGATAGACTTGTATTTTTCTTCTCTGGAATCACTAAAATCTTCTTTCTATTATTATGTCCATGTCTTTCTTATTTTTCTTAATTGTCAGCCAAATTCTCCCTGAGAAAACTTCCAGAAGTCTCTACCTACTCATACATTGTAAGAACATTAGCAATGGAGAGTATTAATAGGCTTTTCTGAGTGAGGTCAGGTGGGAAAGAATGGCAGTCTGACTAGAAAAGGAGATTTCACATTATAATGGAATCCATTAAACTGAATCGGGGAAAGAAGTGTCCTCAAAGGAATTCCTGCAGCAAGAAAATATAGGTCACACTGGAGCCTTTCACCAACCCAGCACAGGAATACTCTCTTTGTGGTGTCTGTTACCTACCAAGTTAAAACTTTTGGACACCTGGTGCTTCCCTTCTCAGTGTGGAATTACCTTTGATGTTAAATAGCCCTGTTTCTCTCCAAGTGCTCCTTTCCTCTTCTACACTCTAAATGTTGACCACTTTCTAATTATTTTTATGTCTTGATCTAATATAGCTACAAACTTCTCACCTTCTTAATTTTCTGGCTCTCAAACAATCAGGAAACATTGTAAAAACTTCACATAATCTTGAGAAGGACAGATGCTGTAATCCTTTTCCTGCTATTGCATGTGCCCAGAGGAAACAAGAAAATGCTTAAAATGGTTCGAGCTAATTTCAAAGAAAAAGGCATAAACTGCTGCTGAAGCAGAAGTCTAGAGAAGACTGGCGATGTCATCACAAGCAGCTGTTCTCATCCAAAACAGTAGAATGAGAAAGAACTCAGATTCCAGCTGGGTAATGTAAGTGGAGAGATTAAATACATAATTTTGATTAAAATCTTTCTTCTGTAACTTTCACACATATTTCTCTATAAACATTTTCCCTTTTTATCCTCAATTAAGAGTCAGTGTGGTTCAGTGAGAAAACATGAGCATATACACACATGTATAATAGCTCAGGCTGTGACCTTGGACAAGAATCTTCACTTCCATGGACTATATTATGCTCATCTAAAAATAGTTACACAGTAAATTCTGGGCCAGTTTTGGAATGGATAAAAGATAAAGCATAATTTCCATTTCCATGTTGAAAGTGTGTTATATAAATTCAGAAAAGATATTATATTTTTACCTTCCAATAAACATGGACAGTTAACTGAAAGAGAAATAACAGATGGCATTTCACAGACTAGAAGATACAATTTTGCATGTATAATAATTGTAAAGTTAAATTCTCACATGTGATATTTGCAGAAGACATATGATTATGGTCTACTGCAATAATGATTGGTTTTAATAAAAAACAAGAAAAAATGAGAATTATTGAAAGAAATTAGGATGAGAAGAAAGAGAAGAATAAATGAAGAGCAGTGAAGGTATTCTTAAACAAGAGATAAAATATTTATGCTGTAAAGAGTGATTAATTCGAGTATAAAATTTTCAAATCTCTGTATGACTTAAACACTATTAGCATAGCTTCATAAAATGTTATGTAATTGGAATGTATATATTCATAATGTACAACAAAAGGAACTAAAATCCATATATATACATATAGAGAGAGTTTTTATAATTCAATAAAAATAAAACTGCCTGGATGGCATCACCAACTCAATGGATATGAATTTGAGTAAACTCCGGGAGTTGGTGATGGACAGGAGACCTGGCATGCTGCAGTCAATGGGACTGCAAAGAGTCGGACACGACTGAGTGACTGAACTGAACTGATAAACAACTTGTTATGCACAAGAAAAGAATCTTTATAGAAGAAATACAGTCAATACCCATGGCAAAGTAATCATTCTCACCAGCAATCAGCAAATTAGAATTAAACCAACGTAGTCTTTTTCAACTGTAGGCAAAGGGATGTTCTCAAGACATATCGACAGATGTGTAAATGATTACAATTTTGGTGTATAAATGAATATATCTAAAATAATGTTTCTATTACAAGGAATTTCTCCCTCTCCTGCAGAAAGACTCACATGTGTACAAAGATAGATAGATAAAGATATTTGCTGGAACATTGCTGTAGTAGGAAAATATTTGAAATGTTTTAATTTCCAAAAATAAGGAGTTGATCAATCACCTCCCAACAATATCCATCTCTCATTTCTACACTATTTTGGCACTTATCAAATTTTTTTCCATAAGTATGTCCCTACTCAGATTAATCTAACCAACAGGGCTACCAACAGTATCAATTGTCTCAATTACTATTAATAGGGCTGCAAGCATAAGTATAAAACCAACCTAAAGTATATTGCCTTCAATCACGTACCTTCTCCAGTCTCAACTTACTGCCCTCAATCATGTGCATTCCCCAATCTCAGATTACTGACTCTAATCAATTGAACAAGTACCATAACCCATCCAGGGTCTATCTTAGCAAATGCCTTAGTTTTCTTGGGCTGCCATAACCAAATATCATAGACTGGATGATTTAAATTAGAGAAAATTATTTTCTCACAGTCTGGAAGCTAGATGTTCAAGTTCAACATTCTGACCAATATGGTTTCCGGTGAGAACTCTCCTCCTGGCTTACAAATGTCCACTTTCTAACTGAGTCTTCACCTGGCCTTTCTTCTGTGTGTGCCATGGTGGGAAGAACACAAGTTCTCTGGTGTCTTATAAGAACACTAATCTTTATGACTTCAGTTCAGTTCAGTCGCTCCATTGTGTCTGACTCTTTGCGACCCTATTAATCACAGCACTTTAGTATTAATTACTTCTGTAAAAGTCCTATCTCTAAATACCATCACAATGGATGTTATGACTTCCATATATGAATCTGGGGAGCAGAGGAGACAGAAATATTCAGTCTATAACAGAAAGCCTGGTAGACTTATCCTTAATTTTTATTGACCTCTCTACTTGTCCCAAGTTATAGTTACAAAATTATGTGATTATACAGAAACCACCTTGATTCATACAGAGGAAATCTAGGACAATTTTATCTTTTGTAGCAACCCTAGCCAGTGAGATGAGACTGACATGTATGCCTTCCACGGTCAATGTGCTGACATCCCTAACTAAGGTGCACATCACTGTATTTTATGTACAGAGACAACTTAATGCCTGGTTTCCACACTAGAAGTACAGGTGGTACACATGATGTCAATGGATAGAAGGCACTGTTTATAGTGGGTGGGGCCCCACTGGTGGTGTCTACATTAATCAGAAGACACAGGATGCCCATGGATAGAAAGCATTGTCTAGAGTGGGTGGGGCCCCACTGGTGGTGTCTACATTAATTAATGCCTCCAATGTAGCATCTCAGTCAGCATGTAAACCTTAACATTTCAGATTCAGTTTAGTAATTGAAGATGTCCTTGTTTTGCAGGGTCTGCCTGAGGGCAGTCGGTTAAACCTATGCTGCAAGATTATCATTAGCAAGGGAGCACTTATCCATGCAACAGAATGACTGAGAAGGGGGAGGGAACATCTGAGATTATGCAAGGGAGATGCAGTAGCTAGAGCTACCTCCCACTGTTTCTGATAAGTTTCTCAGTAAACTTAAGGCAGATAGTGATTGGTTGGATCTAGCTAATAGGTTAGGAGACTCAGTAGTCAGATGCTGCAAACAAGAGTTTGAGAGAGCTACACAAGTTCATTTTTATTTGTAAGTAAGACTCAGGGTGGTTCTGAAAGACAGAAATTTATTAGTAGCCTTCTCTTGCCCATATCTCCTAGGATGTAAGGTGATCCTCTCCCTCCATCTTCTCAATATCAGTATATTCTATTTCAGTAACCAAACTTTACACTTCCCCCAGTCATCTCCTATTCACATCTAGACCTTTCATATGGAAGAGTCAAATGCGAGAGGAACAAAGACAATTTTATAAAACTTAATCAGAATTAAAGTTGAATCCATTAAACTTCCTTTGTCCATGTTTCATCTGGAAAACAGTCACTAGGGTTGCCAATCACTGAGGGAAAAAAGTACTGTATATATGCTTAAGAATGGTTAGAGTAGAACCATGAATTTCCAGTATAGGGCATTATAACTATCCCCATCCTTTTTTTCTTGATGATTTTCTAGGAAGCTGCTGAGAGGAGATGATTCCTTTGTGGAGAACACTAAATTCAGTGACAAAACCACCTTACTAAAATGTGTAGATCAGGAGGAGGTAGAAAAGAAAAAGTGATAAATTTTTTTGAGATGAATTTTGAGGAGGTCAATAGTAATAGATATCTATGAATGGGTCGAAGCATAAGGTGTCCATCAGTCCATTGCAGAGTCACTTTTGTAATAAAATGTGAACCATTTGTCAGACTGCAAATGGTTTGGAAAGTTGAACATTAGTTTTCAGGGCTATAGTGGCCTGGCTAGAATCAGCTAATCAAGCTGAAACAGAAACTCTGTAGCCTGAAAAACTGTCAACACTCATGAGGTAGTACACTTAGCTTTGAGAAGTGTTCAAAAGTTGAATATACTCATTCTTCCAGAACTTGGCAGGACAGAATGAATAATGCTCTATAGATTCTCAAATCATGAGACAACCAGGTTGCTGTGGTGATGCTTGCATCAGAAACATAGACCTCTTATTTTGTACAAGGTTCATCAAGTAGCATACTGATCAGAATCTTAAGAACAGCTGTCTCTGGGTGGAGTGACCACATCCATTTTCAATTTCGTATGACTGGGGCTTAGGTCTAATAGCTGCAAAGTCCAGGGGACACTATTGTTTCAGAATAGCATAAAAATCAGTGAGCTAGGCTTGGGTATTTAGGGGAAAGCCTGTGAATTGGGGACCACATTGAGCCTGAAGCTTTGCTTCAGGTGGCAGATTTGGTAATGAAAATTTCTCCCAAAGAAAGAGTTGCCACTTTTACACATAAATTGAAGATGCCACTGCGACCAAGTTGGCTGTATTCTTGAAAGTACTATTTCCATTTAAAAAGTAAGGCTTCTCCATCTATTAGTGTCTTCTTTGATTTCTTTCATCAGTGTTTTATAAGTTTCTATATATAGGTCTTTAGTTTCTTTAGGTAGGTATATTCCTAAGTATTTTATTCTTTTTGTTGCAATGGTAAATGGAATTGATTCCTTAATTTCTTTTTNATGTATGGCAAAATGAGTACAGTATTGTAAAGCAAAACAAACTAAAAAAATAAAAATTAATAATAAAAAAATAAATAAATAAAAAGTAAGGCTTGTTGGATCTTTCTCAACTTATTAGTCATTCAGTTGGATTTGCACCACTCAGAAATGGAAATATCAGTCAGAAGAGCCACAAAGCCCACTTACGTGCTCAGTTTCAACAAGGGCCTCAGTAACAAGTTAATAGCTGATTTTCCAAATTGGTGATGAGTCCAGAACTCCAAGGGGTGCCTCCAGGTAGAGACTACTTCCCTTTGCCAGATGGTTTGATTGGAACAATCATCTGTCATAGAGACTTGTAGCTCTAAGGAGTTAGTAGTGTTATGGAGTCTAAAGGTATTAGCTCTTCTCTAAATGTGACTTCTTCCCAGTTGGGATAATCCTTTCTGGTAAAAATAGCAAAGGAAGCACAAGCATGTAACATCAATTTCTACTGTACATTTAGATGTAGAGGCAAGTTCAGTTCAGTTCAGTTACTCCGTCATGTCCAACTCTTTGCCACCCCATGAACTGCAGCATACCAGGCCTCCTTGTCCATCACCAACACCTAGAGACCACCCAAACCCGTGTCCATTGAGTCGGTGATGCCATCCAACCATCTTATCCTCTGTTGTCCCGTTTTCCTTCTGCCCTCAATCTTTCACAGCATCATGGTCTTTTCCAATGAGTCATCTCTTAGCATCAGGTGGCCAAAGTATCAGAGTTTCAGCTTCAACATCAGTCCTTCCAACGAACACCCAGGACTGATCTCCTATAGAATGGACTGGTTGGATCTCCTTGCAGTCCAAGGGACTCTCAAGAGTCTTCTCCAACATCACAGTTTAAAAGCATCAATTCTTAGGCACTCAGCTTTCTTCACAGTCCAACTCTCACATCCATACATGACCACTGGTAAAACCATAGCCTTGACTAGATGGACCTTTGTTGGCAAAGTAATGTCTCTGCTTAGAGGCAAGAGTAACACTAAATGAGCCAAGGGGATCACTAGATCATGTAAGCTTTGCTTCCCTACTGTGAACCCAGTGCAAAATCTATCAGTTGATCCTGAGTCTTCCCTCCCCTGATGAGACCAGGAAGAATGATGACTCGGGTGCTGTATTCAACAGCGTCATAAAGTTTCAATCCTTCCCATCTGAATTACTCAGTACCCTCTAGTTTGGTGCATATAGCTCTTGCTCTTCCTTGGGAACAAGCTTCAGGTCTAATGATCTTTGTATTTAAGAAATTGAGGTGAGAGTAAAAGAAGAGGAAGAAACAGGAAACATGAAAGGAGAGAGTGGCTGGATGGAAGTAAACAAAAGAGTTTACTTTACTTTACACTGTTTACTCAAATAAACAGCTTTGAGAAGCCTGAGAGCTGCTCATGGCTTAACTAAATGCACTTTTACTGTTTTTGATCCACTTAATATTCCATATCCTCACTGCTGACACCATGTATTCTACCTCTGGGAGTCCTTGACACAGTTGCTATGGCCACCTTTCCTGTAGCTGGGGCTTGGGAGTTGCTCTTCATTGACATGATAAAAATCCGTTCCTCCTTCCCCTTGGAGGAAAGTAGGGTAATCAAAACATTTTGGGTGGCTCGTTTTAATCACATACTCATTACTCAGCCTCTAAATAGTAAACAGGTAGGACAGTAGGGGCCTTTTACTAATTGCACAAGAGCAGGCACTACTGGATCTCAGGTAGTCATTTCATATCCCAAACCTGGTTTCCAAGGCCCTCATATTTACCTTGCAGAGATCATTTCTAGGTCAGGATCCTTTCCTTCTCACCAAAAACTGTCAAGGAATGTTAGCAGTCTGAGTTTCTATTCTACTTCCCAACTAAGAAGTTACCCCTTCCCAGTTTCATAGGTATTGTCAAAAGACATGTGATTCCTGGGTCAGAGGCAAAGGAAAACTATAGCACAACAAGCAGCATGAATTTCGTGTTTACTTCTGTCACCCTTGACCTCACATCTAATGAACCAGAGTAGCCTGATTCATTTGCAGTTGAGAATGTGTAAAAAATCTATCAGCGTTCTAAAGGGAATGATCTCAGTCAGCACCTAGATTCAGGCTGATTAGAAGCCACATCCTCAGGTAGCAGCTTTTCAACAATGCAAATATATATAGTGCTATGGAACTACAGTTGTAGGCCCTGCTGCCCTCCAGGCTAGGAGATCTGGAGACATCCCTTTGCTGACAGTTGCAAAAATTGGGACTTTCGATGATTGTATAAGTTCCTTTCTGGGAGGTACCAGAAAGTCACGGCAATGTTATAGGAGGGCTCACAGATAGTGTTTCCCTCCCCACGATCCCTGAGAACACCTCTGTAGTCTTTAGATGTGTGACAAATCTGGAGCCCGTTCCTCTGGTTGAAGCTCCAAGACATATTTTTCCTGTGCACACTGGGAGTTCGTTTCAGTCTGCCATTTTTTTATTAAGGGCAGGATATGACTTTGACTTCTGTGAGGCCTGAGAGGAGTGCTGGTGGTGAGGGCACGCCTATGGTTTTAGGGAGGCCAGGGACAGAACACTGGAGGGGGGTGGGGCTGACCCTCAGCTTTAGTGAGGTTGTATCCATGTGCACTGTCCTGTGCTAGCAAGGTAAATTAAGAGTGCCAACAATGGTACTTTTTAAGCCCTTTGTCTCTAAGGAAAATCCTGACTAATCCCTGTCCCTCTGACAGACTTTTTAAGATTAGCAACTAAGTCTCCTTCACATGTAATCCAACCACCCCTCAAACTTCTGTCTTTGCAATGGTTCATGAAAAGAGTGAGGCTGGGTGTGGACCCCTCAAAAGGAGTAGTGATCCCCACAGCTCCCTGGGTGAGTCTTGTTGGTTTCAGTAGCCATGCATTTTGTAAGCCTTGTTGGTTGCCGTAGTCACGCATTTTTAGGGCATTGCCTCTTTGGTGCTGATCCCAAGGGCTAGGGTGCCTGATGGGTGGCACAAATCCCTTGCTCCTTACAGAGAGGTTCCAGGCCCATGAAATCTCTCCCTATTGTGTGTTGACATGCTAGGGACGGGATTTGTGGCAACATTGCATCTCTGCCTCTCCTACCTGTCTAGAGGTGGCTTTTTTATCCTTGTGATGAAGAAAGCTGTTCAGCTAGTTTCCAGTTCTTCTTCAGTGGGAATGAATCCCTATATAGTTGTAGACTTGGTGCATCTGTGGAAGGAGGTGAGATCAGGGTCTTCCTATGCCAAAATCTTGGCCTACCTCCCTGCTTGGTTTAAATCTTAAACAAGGATGCTTTCAGGTATTATTTATAGCTTAATACAAAATAAATATAGAAAAATAAATTGAATAGAACAGAGAGTCTATAAAGTATTCAGATTAATTTTTAAGTACAGAAATATTTTTCTACAAGTTATTATACTATTATTAATATGTGAATTAAATAATTTTGGACCCCATGGTCAGAAAAGTCTAGTTGTTCAAATAGGTTCTGTTTTAATTTATAATAAGATTTATATTAATCAGATAAAACTTGAAAAGTTCCTGCCTTTTTAGAAAGTTGGATAGTTTAAATTCCAAGTAATAAAGCTGGTAAAATATATGTAAAATATATGTTGCTAACTTTTTTCCTTGTATTCAAAACAAAAAGAAGTCCTGTGACTGAAAAAAAATATATATATATAGGTACTACATGTATGCATACACAGACTTTATATAAGTATAAACAAATAGACAAACAGGGATTTGTATGTGTGTGTATGTGTCTGTGTGTTTATATCCATACACAGATATGATTTCTATTTTCTTTACTTTCACTCTTGTCTTTCTGTCCCCACTTTCTTTCATATGAAAAATAGCAAAAGACTTTAGCAAATCTGACATCTGTGTAAAGCGATTTTAAAGAGTCATTTGTTTATTTTTCATTTATTCATTCATTGTTGAAGTATTTATTTAGTACTTAAAATATACCAGGAATTCTCCTAGATGTTAGCCATATAGTGGTTAATGCAACTGTCTTCTAACGTAGAACTTACACTCTAATTATGGGAAATCCAAAATAAACAAATATACATTCTAATTTGCTACAAATAGTAAGAGGCAAAGTAAGGAAATATAACATTATAGGCTTGTTCTTTTAGATATAATGCTAAGAGAATAGATCTGTGGGAAACAGATACATGAAAGAAGTAAGGAAATGAGCCATGCAAAGTTGATAGAGAAAGAAGGCAGTCACAAGAACGGACATCTTAAATTTTCACTGTTGACAACTGTGAAAAACCACAAGGCTTTTAAATGTCCAGTTGTCTTAAGTTGTATAAAAATATCAACCCAATAATTATTTCTGCAAAATATGATGTTAGAAAAGAATATTATAATAAATCTTAAAGATAAGAATGAGGTTATGTTGAGCCATGAATTTATAACAAGCTATTTACCTCTTTAAACATTATAGGCTTGGTTTTTGAATTTTTATATTGTAGCACCTTACATTGAGTGTCATAGAAGCTAGTATTAAAAATAACATAATGAACACCTATCTATGTAACACCCAGTTTATGTGAATGCCGTCAGGGTTCAGTTTCTTAAAATATATTCAGTTGATTGCTTTGTTCCTTCGTTGGTTATCAGTAGGACACCACCCTCAGTCCCTTGCTGCAAAATCTCTTCCAACAGAGCAGCTCTTATCAGACTAAGCAAGAAAAGGGGGCCACAGAGAGAACATGAACAAGTCAGAAGTCCTAATTTTTCTAACCTAATCTTGAAGGTGACATCTCTTCTTGTTTGCTGTATCCTATGCATTAAATGCAATTCACTTGGTCCAGCATACTTTCAAGAGGATGTGATTATAAAAGGACATAAATATCAGGAGTCTGGAATAGATGTCAGATTATCTATGGTAAAGATATAAATTTGTCATTTTAAATCTATATTTGTACATCTTTGGTGAATAAGTCTTATAATTAGAGAGGGCAGTAAAATATTAACTTTCATTTAAATGCATTTATCTTCTGAAGTTGGAAATTACTGAAAAACAGAAAAAGTCATCGACATAGTCTTAGTCTCCAATCATTTATTAATTCCCCACATCGTTTCTACACAGTGCTCTTTTTTATTTATTATTTTTTTAATTTTAATTTTTAGTTTGTTTTGCTTTAAAATACTGTATTCAGTTTGCTATACATTGACATGCATCAACCAAGCATGTATATAAGCTCCCTTTTTATCTGTTTCTACAAGTCCATATTTTATATATCAAATAGCATAGCTTTTCTTTTCTACTCATTATGATCATCAAGTATCCATGCTGTTTTTGTAAACTCTATGCAATTATCATTTTAACTGCTATGTGAAGGCTCAATGTGTAA
>SJYA01005615.1:1077317-1088968 GCA_006410615.1 Neotragus moschatus | reverse complement strand
CCAGTGTGGCCTAAACACTGTGAGCACTCCCCACACATGCCAGTTATATTTGTTTGCACTGTTTATCCCTCCCTGCAGCACAATAAATAAGTGACCACCTTTGCCTCCTTGTGTCAGGGCAGAAATTAGAACCTGAAGAGACTTGCAAACAGAGGAAGCCAAAATAAAGAAGAGGGAACACCTTTGGAAGTGACAGGTGCAACAGATTAAAACCCTGCAGTTAGCGTTGACTATGTTAGGAAGGGGCCTATAGACCTTGAGAAGAAGTATAAGCTGGTACAAGAAACTAACTGAAACTGAACTGACCTCACAGTGCCCTCAACAGCTCCAGAGAAATTCCTAGATATATTTTACTATTATCATTTTTATTTTTTTTTATTTTTAAGTTCCTTATTACCCCTTTAATTTTCATTTGTATAATCTGCTATTATCTTACAAAAAAGACCCTATTTTTTAAAGCAAAGTTCATATATATATAATATAATATTTTTGTGATTTTTTAAAAATATTGTATTTTTGAGAGTCTAATTTCTACATTAGATTTTTAATCTTTGCTTTTTGGTATTTGTTATCAATTTTGGACCTTTAAGAATCTAATCTTCAGTACCTATTTTTACTTAGGAGTGTGATTACTGGCTTGATTGTTCTCTCCCCTTTTGATTCTCCTTTTTCTCCCCAGGGTAAATCTATCTCCTCCCTCCCTCTTCTATTTTCTACCCAACTCTGTGAATCTCTTCAGGTGTTCTGGGCTGTGGAGAATACTTAAACTGATTACTGGCTAGATTTGTCTCTACTTTTGACTCCCCCTCTTCTCCTCCTGGTCACCTCTATTTCCTTCCTCCCTCTTCTATTCTCTGTGTAACTCTGCGAACCTCTCAAAGTGGTCCATACGGTGGAGAGCACATAGGAAACTGATTATTGGCTAGATTGCTCTCTCCCCTTTTGATTTCCCCTTTTTTCTTCTCCTGGTCACTTCAGTCTTCCTCTTCCCTTTTCTCTTCACCATGTAACTCAGCAAAGCTTTCTGAGTGTCCCTCATTGTGGAGAATCTTTTCTCCATTAAACTAGATGTTTTATCATCTGTGTTGTATGGATGTAGAAGTCTTGAGACTACTGTAAGAATATGACTGAAAACCAAAAGCAATAGTCTTAAGTAAAAAACCTGAGAACACCAGAGAACTCCTGACTCCAGGGAACATTAATTGATAAGAGCTCATCCAAAAACCTCCATACATACACTGAAATCAAGCTTCAACCAAGATCCAACAAGTTTCAGAGTAAGACACACCACACAAATTCTCCAGCAATGCAGGAACATAGCCCTGAGCTTTAATATGCAAACTGCCCAAAATAATGCCAAACTCATAGACACATCAAAACTCACTACTGGACATTTCATTGCACCCCAGAGAGAAGAAATCAAGCTCCACCCACCAGAACACTGACACAAGCTTTCCTAAACAGGAAACCTTGACAAGCTACTCATCCAACCCCACTCACAGGGAGGAACCTCCACAATAAAGAGGAACGAAAAACTGCCAGAATACAGAAAACCCACCCCAAACACAGCAATCCAAACAAGATGAAAAGGCAGAGAAATAATCAGCAGATAAAGAAACATGATAACTGCCCACCAAACCAAAGAAAAGAGGGGGAAATAGGGAGTCTACCAGGAAAAGAAGTCAAAATAGTGATAGTAAAAATGATGCTAAATCATGAAAACAAAATGGAATTACAGATAAATAGCCTGGAGACAAAGATTGAGAATATGGAAGAAATGTTTAACAAGGACCTAAAATAAGTTAAAAAAGAGTTGATCAATAATGAAATAATGCAGTAAATGAGATCAAAAACATTCTCGAGGGAACTAACAGTAGAATAACTGAGGCAGAAGATAGGGTAAGTGAGGTAGAAGATAGAATGGTGGACATAAATGAAGCAGAGAAGAAAAAAGAATTAAAAGAAATGATGACAACCTCAGAGACGACTGGAGCAATGTTAAATGCCCCAACATTTGAATCACGTGAGTCTCAGAAGAAGAAGACAAAACGAAAGGACATGAGAAAATACCTGAAGAGATAATAGTTGAAAATTCACTAAAATGAGGAAGGAAATAATCACCCAGGTCCAAGAAACCCAGAGAGTCCCAAACAGGATAAAACAAAGGAGAATCACCCCAAGACACATATTAATCAAATTTAAAAGATAAAATACAAGAACAAATATTAAAAGCAGCAAGACAAAAACAACAAATAACACACAAGAGGATCCCCATAAATATAAAATAGACTTTAAAATAAAGGCTGTGAAAAGAGACAAAGAAGGACACTACATAACGATCAGAGGATCAATCCAAGGAGATATAATAATGACAAATATATATGCACCCAATATAGGAGCACCACAGTATATAAGGCAAATGCTAACAAGTATGAAAGGGGAAATTAATGATAACACAATAATAGTGGGAGACTTTAATACCCCACTCACACATATAGACAGATCAACTAAACAGAAAATTANAAGGAGATATAATAATGACAAATATATATGCACCCAATATAGGAGCACCACAGTATATAAGGCAAATGCTAACAAGTATGAAAGGGGAAATTAATGATAACACAATAATAGTGGGAGACTTTAATACCCCACTCACACCTATGGATAGATCAACTAAACAGAAAATTAGCAAGGAAACACGAACTTTCAATGACACAATGGACCAGTTAGACCTAATTGATATCTATAAGATATTTCACCCAAAAGCAATGAATTTCACATTTTTCTTAAGTGCACATGGAACCTTCTCCAAGATAGATCATATCCTGGGCCATTAGTCTAGCCTTGGTAAATTCAAAATAATTGAAATTATTCCAAGCATCTTTTCTGATCACAATGCAGTAAGATTAGATGTCAATTACAGGAAAAAAAATTAGTAAAAATTCCAACATATGGAGGCTAAACAACACGCTTTTGAATAACCAACACATCACAGAAGAAATCAAAAAAGAAATCAAAATGTACACAGAAACGAATGAAAATGGAAACACAACAACCCCCAAATCTATGGGACACTGTAAAAGCAGTGCTAAGGGGAAGATTCATAGCAATACAGGCTTACCTCAAGAAAAAAGAAAAAAGTCAAATAAATAACCTAACTATACATGTAAAGCAACTATAAAAGGAAGAAATAAAGAAACCCCAGGGTTAGCAGAAGGAAAGAAATTGTAAAAAATTAGGGCAGTAATAAATACAAAATAAACAATTGAGACCATAGCAAAAATCAACAAATCTAAAAGCTGGTTCTTTGAGAAGATAAATAAAATTGATGAACCATTAGCCAGATTCATCAAGAAACAAAGGGAGAAGAATCAAATCAACAAAATTCGAAATGAAAATGGAGAAATCACAACAGACACACAGAAATACAAAGGATCATAAAAGACTACTATCAGCAACTATACACCAATAAAATGGACAACTTGGAAGAAATGGACAAAACTTAGAAAAGTATAACTTTACAAAATTGAACCAAGAAGAAATAGAAAATCTTAACAGTCCCATTATAAGCAAGGAAATCGAAACTGTAATCAAAAATCTTCCAGCAAACAAAAGCCCAGGTCCAGAAGGCTTCACAGCTGAATTCTGCCAACAATTTAGAGAAGAACTAACACCTATCCTACACAAACTCTTCCAGAAAATAGCAGAGGAAAGTAAACTTCCGAACTCATTCTATGAGGCTGCCATTACCCTAATACCAAAACCAGACAAAGATGACACACACACACACAAAAAAATACAGGCCAATATCACTGATGAAAATAGATGAAAAAATCCTTAACAAAATCTTGCAAACAAAATCCAACAACATATTAAAAAGATCATACGTCATGACCAAGTGGGCTTTATCCTAGGGATGCAAGGATTCTTCAGTATTCACAAATCAATCAATGTGATATACCACATTAACAAATTGAAACGTAAAAGCCATATGATTATCTCAATAGATGCAGAGAAAGCCTTCGACAAAATTCAACATCCATTTATGATAAAAAAAAAAACTCTCTAGAAAGCAGGAATAGAAGGAACATACCTCAACATAATAAAAGCTATATATGACAAACCCACAGCAAACATTATCTTCAATGGAGAAAAATTGAAAGCATTTCCCCTAAAGTCAGGAACAAGACCTGTCTCTTATACACATCTTTTCCCTCTTCTATCCTCCTGGCCACCTCTGACTACTTCCTCTCTCTCCTCTTCCCTGTATAACGCCGTGTCCACCTCTGAGTGGTCCAGACTGAGGAGCNTTGAAACGTAAAAGCCATATGATTATCTCAATAGATGCAGAGAAAGCCTTTGACAAAAGCCAACATCCATTTATTAAAAAAATAAAAAACCTCTAGAAAGCAAGCATAGAAGCAACATGCCTCAAATTAATAAAAGCCATATATGATATTATCTTCAGTGGTGAAAAATTGAAAGCATTTCCCCTATAGTCAGGAAAAAGACAAGGGTGCCCATTCTCATCACTAATATTCAACATAGTTTTGGAAGGTTTGGCCACAGCAATCAGAGAAAAAAATAAATAAAAGGAATTCAGATTGGAAAAAAAAAAGAAGTAAACCTCTCTTGTTTGCAGATAACATGATCCTACATATAGAAAACCCTAAACACACCACCACAAAATTACTAGAGCTGATCACTGAATATAGTAAAGTTGCAGGATATAAACTTAACACACAGATATCCCACAAATTTTTATACACTAAAAATGAGAAAACAGGAAGAGAAATTAAGGAAACAATTCCATTCACCATTGCAATGAAAAGAATAAAATACTTAGGAATAAAAGATGTGTATAAGAGACAGAAATANATATAAACTTAACACACAGATATCCCACAAATTTTTATACACTAAAAATGAGAAAACAGGAAGAGAAATTAAGGAAACAATTCCATTCACCATTGCAATGAAAAGAATAAAATACTTAGGAATAAACCTACCTAAAGAAACAAAAGATATATATAAAAAATTATAAAATACTGATGAAATAAATTTAAAAATGAAACAAATAGATGGAGAAATATACTATGTTCCTGGATCAGAATAATCATTATAGTTAAAAATGAGTATAGTACCAAAAGCAATCTATAGATTCAATGCAATCCCTATCAAGCTACCAGTGGTATTTTTCAGAGAACCAGAACAAATAATTTCACAATTTGTAAGGAAATATATATAACCTCGAATGCCCAAAGCAATCTTAAGAAGAATGGAACTGGAGGAATCAACCTGCCTGACTTCAGGCTATACTACAAAGCAACAGTCATCAAGACAGTATGGTACTGACAAAAAGACAGAAATATAGATCAATGGAACAAAGTAGAAAGCCCAGAGATAAATCCACACACCTACGGACACCTTATCATTGACAAAGGAAGCAAGAATATACAATGGAGAAAAGACAATCTCTTTAACAGTAATGGTGGGAAAACTGGTCAGCCACTTGTAAAAGATTGAAACTAGAACACTTTCTAACATCATACACAAAAATAAACTCAAAATGGATTAAATATCTAAATGTAAGACCAGAAACTATAAAACTCCTAGAGGCAAACATAGGCAAAATATACTCTGACATAAATCACAGCAGGATCCTCTATGACCCACCTCCCAGAGTAATGGAAATAAAAGCAAAAATAAACAAATGAGACCTAATTAAACTTAAAGCTTTTGCCCAAAGAAACTATAAGCAAGGTGAAAAGACAACCTTCAGAACTGGAGAAAATAAAAGCAAACAAAGCAACTGACAAATAATTCATCTCAAAAATATACAAGTAACACCAGCAGCTCAATTCCAGTAAATAAATGACTAAATCAAAAAATGGGCCAGGGAACATAACAGACATTTCTCCAAAGAAGAAATACAGATGGCTAACAAACACATGAAAAGATGATCAACATCACTCATTATCAGAAAAATGCAAATCAAAACCTCAATGAGGTACCATCTCACGTCAGTCAAAATGGTTGCTATCCAAAATTCTACAAACAATAAATGCTGGAGAGGGTGCAGAGAAAAGGGAACCTTCCTACACTGTTGGTGGGAATGCAAACTAGTACAGCCACTATGGAGAACAGTGTGGAGATTTCTTAAAAAACTGGAAATAGAACTGCCATATGACCCAGTAATCCCACTGCTGGGCATACACACTTAGGAAACCAGAATTGAAAGAGAAACATGTACCCCAATGTTCATTGCAGCACTGTTTATAATAGCCAGGATATGGAAGCAACCTAGATGTCCATCAGCAGATGAATGGATAAGAATGCTGTGGTACATGTACACAATGGAATATTACTCAGCTATTTAAAAAATGCATTTGGATCAATTCTAGTGAGGTGAATGAAACTGGAGCCCATTATACAGAATGAAGTAAATCAGAAAGAAAAACACCAACACTGTATATTAACGCACATGTATGGAATTTAGAAAGATGGTAACAATGACCCTATATGTGAGACAGCAAAAGAGACAAAGATGTAAAGAATAGACTTTTGGACTCTGTGGGAGAAGACGAGGGAAGGATGATTTGAGAGAATAGCATTGAAACATGTATATTATCATATGTGAAATAGATCGCCAGACCAGGTTCAATGCATGAGACAGCGTGCTCAGGGTCAGTGCATCCCTCAGGGTAAGGATTAGATGGGAAGGGAGGAGGGAGGGGGATTCAGGATGGCGAGCACATGTACACCCATTGGTGATTCTTGTCAATGTATGGCAAAAAACACTATAATATTGTAAAGTAATTAGCCTCCAATTAAAATAAATAAGTTTAAAAAATCCACCCGACATGCATGATATTCAGAATTATGTTGTAAGGATCTCTCTAATTCTACTGTTCAGTAAAATACTTAAAAATAATGACAGAATTTCAAAATCAACACATTCAGGATTCAGGAAATTAACCAAAGTTTTACAGCAATCTGAAGGGAGTTTATTCAAGAAAAACCACTGTAACTCCGTAAAAATGGTAGAATTTGTGGCATTTTTTAATTTGACTAACTCACATATCCCTTCCCCCAGTTCTATGGTACCTGTAAAAACAACATTTTTTAAGCTACTGAAGGAGGAAGAGTATATTAGGAAATACCTAAAGAGTCTTATGCCCTGAGCATTTAATAATTTGTTTTGTCTGGCAGTTCCTAGTAAGAGCCTTATTCACAGAGTATTCTTATTTGATCTGAATCAGAGCTTTCTCCAAATAAAAAAATCCCTATTCTCAGGGTGTTTTTGTTCTGTTTTGTTTGAAGAGACCTAGGTGCAGTTGTTAATGGTACAGCTCCATAAGGTCATGCAAATGAGGGTTCCCCCCAAAAGTTGAAAGGGAGAATCTAGGAAAAGGATGTCCATAGAGGCTTTGAAAAGCTCTGATATATTGCTGATGCTGCCGCTGCTGCTAAGTCGCTTCAGTCGTGTCTGACTCTTCGCGACCCCATGGACTGCAGCCTACCAGGCTCCTCAGTCCATGAGATTTTCCAGGCAAGAGTACTGTAGTGAGTTGCCATTGCCTTCTCCGTCTGATATATCACTGGCAATCAAAAATGCTATGCAAATGAGCATGGGCATGTACTTGCTCAGGAAAAATCTGATAAAACCCTAAAATCTCACCCCTGGCTGCCCGTGAGACCTTATAAAGTATGTCAAGGCATTGTTGTAAATTGCCTGCTAGAGCATTGAAGACATAACACACACACTACACACACACATATCACTGCTCAGCAACATGCATGCAACTTATTGTTTCAAGACATTTAAGGAAATTCCTGACTAATCATTAGCTAACCACTTGTACAACAAAGCAGAGACTTCAGTAATTTCAGACTACAAGGAATAGATACTTTAAAGATTTAATCCAGAAAAATTACTGAAGACATAAATAACACCAAACAAAAACATAAAAATGAAAAGCAAACAAAAAATTAAGAGACAGAAAACTAGCAGCAACAAAAAAACATAGTGAAGGAGTGGATATGATTTATGAAGTTGCCCCATTATATTACATAAAATATCCAATCCTTAGCAAGGAATTGTGAGACACAAGAAATAAGNAACAAAAACATAAAAATGAAAAGCAAACAAAAAATTAAGAGACAGAAAACTAGCAGCAACAAAAAAACATAGTGAAGGAGTGGATATGATTTATGAAGTTGCCCCATTATATTACATAAAATATCCAATCCTTAGCAAGGAATTGTGAGACACAAGAAATAAGAAATTAGCAAGGTGAAAAGACAGCCTTCTGAAAGGGAGAAATTAATAGCAAATGAAGCAACTGACAAACAACTAATCTCAAAAATATATAAGCAACTTATGCAGCTCAATTNGATACCATGATCTTAGTTTTCCGAATGTTGAGCTTTAAGCCAACTTTTTCACTCTCCTCTTTTACTTTCATCAAGAGGCTTTTTAGTTCCTCTTCACTTTCTGCCATAAGGGTGGTGTCATCTGCATATCTGAGTTTATTGATATTTCTCCTGACAATCTTGATTCCAGTTTGTGTTTCTAAAGTAAAATAAAGTAAAAATAAAAATTTAAAAAAAAAAAGAAATAAGAAATTATAGACCATATACTGGTAAAAAGAGAAATCAGCAGAAATTGTTACTGAATGTGCCCAAATGTTGGACTTGCTCAGTTCAGTTCAGTGACTTAGTAGTGTCTGAATCTTTGTGATCCCGTGGACTGCAGCATGCCAGGCTTCCCTGTCCATTGATAACTCCTAGAGCTTGCTCAAACTCATGTCCATCCAGTCACTGATGGCACCCAATCATCTCATCTTCTGACTTTCCATTCTCCTCTCACCTTCAGTCTTTCTCAGAATCAAGATCTTTCCCAATGAAAAAGACTTACTAGATCATTAAATTATGCACTATACATATGCTCAAGATACTAAACAAAATCATATCTAAAGAATTAAAGTAATAGAATAATGTCTGATCAAATAGAGAATATCAATGAAAAAGATAGAAATTGAAGTAAGTGCTGTGGGTCTCACTTCAGAATCACTATGCTCACAGAGCTGTGGTTGTCTCAGGTGAGGTGCTCATTTGGAAGTGGCTGTAGCTGTGGCCCTTGGGTATGGTAGAGTTGTTTTTGTTATTGTTAAGGGGGTTCAGCATAATCCCATTTCCTCCACCTTCCCTGTAGCAGCCATGATGAAGGGCAGAGTTGTCAAAAGATCACAAATAGGAGCATTCCATGCCACCCTGTAGAGGATGCAGGGCATCTCAGCACCAGGCAGCAGAAACCACCTGCAGGAGAAAGCCTTCACACATTAGCAAAAGCTAATTTTTTCTAAAAAAAAAAAAGAAAAAGAAAGATAGAATTTAAGATAATAATAAAATAGAAATTCTGGAGCTGAAAGGTATGAAAATGGAAATGAAACATTTACTGCTGCTGCTAAGTCACTTGAGTCATGCCCGACTCTGTGCGACCCCATAGACGGCAGCCCACCAGGCTCCCCCATCCCTGGGATTCTCCAGGCAAGAACACTGGAGTGGGTTGCCATTTCCTTCTCCAATGCATGAAAGTGCAAAGTGAATGTGAAGTCACTTAGTCGTGTCTGACTCTTAGCGACCCCATGAACTGCAGTCCACCAGGCTCCTGCATCCATGGGATTTTCCAGGCAAGAGTACTGGAGTGGGGTGCCATTGCCTTCTCTGGAAACATTCACCAGACAAGTTCAAAACCAAGTTTGAAATGACAGAAGAAAGAATGAGCAAACTTGAAAGTAGGGAAAATAGGTAATATAGTAAGAGATAGAGAAAGAAGAAAGGATCAAAAAAAAAAAAAGCCTCAGAAATCTGTGGTAAATTTTCAAGCATATCAATATACACACAGTGAAAATATCAAGGCAAGAGAAAGAGAAAAGAGCAGAAAAAATAGTTAAAGGATTAATGGCTGAAAACATCCTAAAGTTTATTAAACCTTTAATTTACACATACCAGAAGCCCAGTAATTCAAAATAAAATAATTTCAAAGAAATTTACAAGCAAACACATCATAAATTTTCAAAAGACAAAAATAGATTCTTGTAAGCAGCAAGAGATGAAGGGCTCATTTTGTGCTAGGAATCCTCAATAAGATTAACAGTTGATTTCTTATCAGAAATCATGGAGACAAGAATGCAGTAGGATATATTCAAAGTGGTGAAAGAACACAACTACCATCCAAGAACTCAATATGCAAAAAAAATAAACTTCAAAGATTAAAAATAAATTAAGGCATTTCCAGATAAATTTATTTTTCACTACCAAAATTTTTCACTACCAGACCTACCCTATAAAAAAATGCTAAAGAGAGTCCTTCAGAATAAAGAAAAAAGGACACTAAGAGGTAACACAAATTCACATGAAGAAATAGAGAGCATCAATATATATAACTACCTAGGAAAATGTAAAATAAAAAGACAGCATGACTTTGTTTCTGTATTGTTTTTTCTCTTATTCTGATTTTTAAAAACCCAGCTACATGAAATAGTAATTATGAAACTACATGATGTGCTTATGTATACGGGTTATAATTTATATGACAATGATTACACAAAAGGAAGGGAGGGGGTGGAGCTATATTGGAGCAAAATTTCTGTATGATATCGAAATAAAGTTACTATTAACAAGAACACAATTATTTTAGATTATTCTAATTGAAATTTCCAATGCAGCCACTAAGAAAATTATTTTTATACATAGTAAAAAGAATTACATGGGAATTAAAATAGCACACTAGAAAATCCCTTAACACACACACAAAAAGGCAGTAATTGAGAACACAGAAAAAAAGACATAAGACATGCAGGGAAAAGAATATAGCAAACTGGCAGATATTATCTTACCTTAAAAATAACCACATTAAATGTAAATGGATTAGACACTCCAATCAAAAGATTGAGATTAGAAGAATGGATTAAAGCTATGATCCAATTATACATTCATTATGTACAAGAGAAAAATTTCAGATTCAAAGACACAATCTTAAAGTTAAAAGATGAAAAATATTCCATGCAAAAAGAAACCAAAATGGAAGTTGAAGTATATATATAAGACAAAACAGATTATGGAAATTTTTGCTAAAAACAAAGGATATTTTATAACAATTAAAGACTCAAATTAGAAGGAAGAGATAACAATTATAAACATATATGCTGCAAACATAGTTAATATTTAATAAAGAAATAATATTATTCTATAATACTTAGAGAAAATAAAAGAGGATACATTAGTTACCAATTCATTCTATGAAACCAATATCACCTTGAAATCAAAGCCAGATGAAAACATCTAAAATAAAAGCAAACCTACAGATCAATGTCCCTCAGAAACATAGGGATTCTAATAAAATATTAATAAGCAAATCCAATAACATTTTAAAAATGATCACACACTATGACTAAATGGGATTTATTCTGCCAATGTAAATTTGGTTTAAAAATCAGTCAAGGTATTAAACCATTTTAATAGAATAAAAAACAAAAACTACATGATCATATCAATAAATGGATTTAAAACATTTGACAAAATCCAACATACTTTTTTGCTTAAAAATATACCAACTAGAAACAGAAGGTGAAATCCTCAAC
>SJYA01005615.1:1055537-1070705 GCA_006410615.1 Neotragus moschatus | reverse complement strand
TCTCCCATGCCTAAAGTCTTCTCTTCAAACAGAGGCTTATTTTCTCATTTTTCTAGGTATTCTCCCCTCCTCACATACGTCCAACTCATTTCTACCCAGTCTTTAAAGAATACACTTCAAAGCTCTTTTCCTTTCATCAAAGCAATCAGAGCCCTACAGTCTCTCAGTTTGGCCTTTTACAACTGGTTTGAAATGTTTGCTAGTTAAGGATAAAGCATTTGACTTACTAATAACACCTAGGCATGAATGGTTCATATTCTACTTACTACTTGCTTAAAAATGTTACAGAGGCTTGTCAGCCCAGTGTGATATAAAGGCATGGAACTTGGAATCAGAATGACTCATTAAATATCCTTCTTACTACTAAATAATGAGGCATTGGAAATGTCAGATAATTCTTTGGGTCTCTGTTTTCCCATCCAAAAAATGGGAGTTGTGATACTTGTGGGATTGTAGAGAAAATAATTTTATATTACTACAGAGTTAAGGCTTTCTGGAAAAAAATTTATTGTAACCTGAGATAAAGGACATGCCATGAAACTTAAAGGATGACTGAATAAATAGTAAAAGATTCATTTCCCTGGAGATATGTGCTTACACTTCAAAGGCTGATCAGTCCCAGAGCCGTGGAGATACTCCAGGGGTTGTCAACCATGAGACATTCATCTAATCTTCCCCACTGGTAGATATTTATTTGTATCTCAAAGTTTAAAAACCTAAGGTCCTCCTCTTCTCTTCATAAGGAGAATTGTTTAATTAGGAAGATTAAGTTTCTATCCTTTTCTCAGGAGACAAGGGGGAAAATGTGTATATAAGATCCAAGATTCTTATTTTCAAGGTTCTCTTCTGTGTTGTGGTGGGTGACATCTACCCTTTATTATACTTCACTGGGAGGAAAAATAGTTGAGACAAAAAAGAACAAATCCAGCTAGTGCTATAAGTAAAAATAATTTGCCTTGACCCAGAAATTTCATGTTAACTTTTTAGTTAATATGAACAAATATAGATAAAATATCAATATCTATCTTATCAGCTACACAGTAGAGGGTAAAATAAGATGCTGGATATGGAAGGTCTTCAGAAAGAACTTAACGCATTCCAGGAGATCATTTTCTCCAATTTTATTTTGTTGCTATTCTTTTTGAAGTAGTAGGATGTTTGTCATTACTAAAAAATGCTCAGAATTCTGTGCTTTCATGTTTGAACTTTGCTTATGCATTTCTTGTGCCATAACTAGGCTCTTTTTATAAGAAAAAAACTTAATGCTATTAGAACACTTCTTATTAACTATAATCTGAAAATTTAAATGAATATACCAGTTATTTGAATGAATATACCAGTTTTTCTGGGAGAGATTGAAGGCAGGAGGAGAAGGGGACAGCAGAGGATGAGATGGTTGGATGGCATCACCTACTCGATGAACACTAGTTTGAGTAAGCTCTGGGAATTGGTGATGGACAGAGAAGCCTTGCGTGCTGCAGTTCATGGGGTCACAAAGAATCAGACACGACTGAATGACTGAATTGACTGACCAATTAGGGCCAGTTATAGCAAATATTAGGGCCGATTATGGAGAGGACAATGGCACCCTACTCCATTACTCTTACCTGGAGAATCGCATGGATGGAGGAGCCCGGTGGGCTACAGTCCATGGGGTCACTAAGAGTCGGACACGACTGAGCGACTTCACTTTCACTTTCACTTTCATGCATTAGAGAAGGAAATGGTAACCCACTCCAGTGTTCTTGCCTGGAGAATACCAGGGGTGAGGGAGCCTGGTGGGCTGCCCTCTATGGGGTCACACAGAGTCAAATACTACTGAAGTGACTTAGCAGTAGCAGTAGCAGGGCCAATTATAGTAAATATTAGAGTCAGAACTCAGTATGCTACATCACTGAGAAGATTTTTAAAATAATGTTTATCACCTTAAAAGAACAGAAAAATTAACTTACAAATTGCAGCACCAAGAAACAAAGTTAACACTGGCAGCTTGGAATGCCTCTTCCTGAGATATTACATGGAAACAAACTAACACCTTCACACATTGAGAAATGTCTTCTCTAAAAAGGGATATAATGTTTTTGATAACATTTTTAGACTTTGAAGCCTTAAACTTTATTTCAAATATTTGATTATTTATTTCCTCTTTAGATTTGGACACAAGAATCATTTACATGGCCTAAAAATTCAATAGTTCAAAAATAATTCACCTCATAAATGAAGCAGTAGTTGAGAGAATTTCTTAGTATATATGCCCTTCCAATAGAAACAATTCTAAAGTTAAAGGGCGCTCCAAAGATAGAGTTCTCCTTTCAAGGTAATGACATATACATTTATTCAACAAGGCAGCTTTTGCCAAATGTCAAAGTTTCAGCCCTAAGGTATTTCTCTGGACATACTGTAGAAAATAGTTATTTAAATAAAACCTCCATTTTCTTTGGCATTCTTTTCCACAACCCTTCTATAACACTGGGAGCTCAAATACCCTGATAATCTTGAATCTATAGTGAAGGGAAGACAAAACCTATGCCATTTATTTATTAAATCTTTTTTCTCCATCATTAATATTTTCTATCATGCTACAGATAGGCCATTCACTGATAAATTCAAGAAGATAGTCATTACTATAGTACTTGGAAGATGTTGCTTAAGGATATATATGAACATATATACACACAAACATACATATATATATATGTATATGTATAATGTATGAAGTGAAGTCGCTCAGTTGTGTCTGACTCTTTGTGTCCCCATGGACTGTAGCCTACTACACTCCTCTGTCCATGGGATTTTCCAGGAAAGAGTACTTGCCTGGAGTGGGTTGCCATTTTCTTCTCCAGAGGATCTTCCTGACCCAGGGATCGAACCCAGGTCTCCTGCATTGTAGGCAGACGCTTTACTGTCTGAGCCACCAGGAAATTCCATGTACACATATTTATTAAATGCCCTATGTCACACACTGTACCAAGCATTCTACAAGCATTAGTTTAATTTTCTTTTTTTTTAAAATACCTTCTTTTTTTTTTTTTTACTTTACAATGTTGTATTGGTTTTGCCATACTTGAACATGAATCTACCATGTGAGTACTGTCTATATTTTATAGTTAAGAATGCTGAGACTCAAAGATGTTATTCGCCCAGAACTAGTAAGTGGGGTTTTCCCTGGTGACTCAACTGGTACAGAACCTGCCTTCCATTGCAGGAGATACAATAGGCACCTGTTCAATCCCTGGGTCAGGAAGAACCCCTGGAGAAGGAAATGGCAACCCACTGAAGTAGCCTTGGCTGGAAAATTCCATGGACAGACAAGCCTGGTGGACTACAGCCCACCTGGTTGCAAAGAGTCAGACATGACTGAGTGCGCATGCACAGTAAGTGGGGAGTCAAGGTTTGGACTAGGTCTATCTAACTCCAAGCTGTGAAAAATGATGTAAAATGCATTTAAGTTTAGTTCAGTTCAGTCCCTCAGTCATGTCCACTTGTTTTCAACCCCATGGACTGCTGCACAACAGGCTTCCCTATCTATCACCAACTCCTGGAGCTTCCTTAACTCATGTCCATTGAATCGATGATGCCATCCAATAATCTCATCCTCTGCCATCTCCTGCTCCTGCCTTCAATATTTCCCAGAATAAGGATATTTTACAGTGAGTCAGTTCTTCCAATCAGGTGGCCAAAGTATTGGAGTTTCATCTTTAGCATCAGTCCTTTCAGTGAATATTCAAGACTGATTTATTTTAGGATTCACTGGTTTGTTCTCCTTGCAGTCCAAGGGACTCTCAAGAGTCTTTTCCAGCACCACAGTTCAAAAGCATGAATTCTTCAGTGCTCAGCCTTCTTTATGGTCCAACTCTCACATCTACACATGACTACTGGAAAAACCATAGCTTTGACTAGATGGAGCTCTGTTGGTAAAGTCCCTGCTTTTTAATATGCTGTCTAGGTTCGTTATAGCTTCTCACCCAAGGAGGAAACCTCTTTTAATTTCATGGCTGCGGTCACCATCTGCAGTGATTTTGGAGCCCAAGAAAAAAAGTCGACTGTTTCCAATATTTCCCTATCTATTTGCTATGAAGTGATGGGATCAGATGCCATTATCTTCATTTTTTGAATGCTGAGTTTTAAGCAAACTTCTTCACTCTCTTGTTTCGCTTTCATCGAGAGGATCTTTAATTAATTCCTCTTTGCTTTCTGCCAAAAGAGTAGTGTTATCTGTGTATCTGAGGTTATTGATGTTTCTCCTGGCAGTCTTGAATGAAGCTTGTACTTCATCCAGCCTGACATTTTGCATGATGTACTCTACATATAAGTTAAATAAGCAAGGTGACAATGTACAATCTTTCTTACTCCTTTCCCAGTTTGGAACCAGTCAATTGTTCCATGTCTGGCTCTAACTGTTGCTTCTTCACCTGCATACAGATTTCTCAGGAGGCAGGTAAGGTGGTTTGGGATTTCCATCTCTTGAAGAACTTTCCAGTTTGTTGTGAAAGGCTTTGGCATAGTCAATAAAGCAGAAGTAGATATTTTTTCTGGAACTTTCTTGCTTTTTTTGATTATCCTACAGCTGTTGGCTATTTGATCTCTGGTTCCTCTGCCTTTTCTAAACCCATCTTGAGCATCTGGAAGTTCACGGTTCATGTACTGTTGAAGCCTGGCTTGGAGAATTTTGAGCGTTACTTTACTAGTGTGTGAGATGAGTGCAATGTGCAGCAGTTTCACAGCATCGTCTTTTAGGATTTTAAATACCTCAACTGGAATTCCACCACCTCCACTAGCTTTGTTCATAGTGATGCTTGTTAAGGCCCACTTGATGTCACATTCCAGGATGTCTGGCTCTAGGTGACCAATCACATCAGTATAGTTATCTGGGTCATTTAGATATTTTTTATATAGTTCTGTGTATTCTTGCCATCTCTTCTTAATATATTCTGCTTCTGTTAGGTTCATATCATTTCTTTTCTTTATTTTCCCCATCTTTGCCATGAAATATTTCCTTGGTATCTCTAATTTTCTTGAAAAGATCTCTAGTCTTTCACATTCTATTGTTTTCTTCTATTTCTTTGCATTGATCACCAAGGAAGTATTTTTTTTAATCTCTCCTTGCTATTCTTAATGCATTTAAAACTATGGAGAAAAAATATTAAATTTTAAATTATAGTAGTCAAAGAAGTATTGCTTAAAATGATATGTTGAGCAAGTTGACTGAGATATATTGTCTTACTCCCAAGCTTTTAATTCCAAGACTGTTAAGTGGTAGGAAAAACATTGTATTTATACTCAAACAGATCTGTCAGTAATCTGTGTGACTTTGAGCAGATTATTTTTCTCCAATCAGGGTTAATATGTATATAGCTTTAAAAGCACATTGCATAAGACTGGTGCTCAATAATTTTTAATCATTTCTGATAAATTACAATTTTTCAGCTTTTTCCATCAATATGCAGACATCAGACTCCTCTAGTTTTGGTGTCATAGAATATGACAAAAATAGCAATGAGTCACTTTTGATCCTAGATCTCAAGATATCCTGTACATTTTCACTTATGGAATAGTGCCAGATAATGAAAAACACATAACCTAGCTACCTCCATTTCCAGAGTCAACAATCAACCAAAACAAAACTTCCTGGTTGACTAGCAGCTGATTGATTATATGCACATGATTGAGTCCAGCAGAAATCAGAATTTTCCACCTCAGCCCAGCCTAAATTCCCAATATACTGGGTCATGAGCTAAATTAATGCTTGTTGACTGAAGTCACTAAATTTCATCCTGCAAATGCCAACTGGAACAGTATTTCCATCATTCTCTATCTAAATCAGCCAAGTCAAGTTCTTGTACAATAGTATGCTATAGGTTAGAGGAGGGAAGATACAACAGAATTATAAGGCATGTGTCTTGCTCTCAAAGAGCTCACAGTTTTTTAGATAAGCTGATACACATGGATACATATCGTGAACAGGAATATAATCAACTGTTGATTCTCCATACATGAGCTCCTCTCTGGGAACAAATTAAATCATTAAGGAAATAAATTCATGTTTCTAGGCTACTCAGTTCCTATGTAATAGAAATTCCTGTATTCAGTCATTGTCTTTGTCCCTGTGCTTCCATGGGAGTAATTGAGAGAACTGGATTTGTGGCAGTTGATTTGAGATAAAACTGGTGAGTGTGCATGGAATCCTTTTTGATTCCCAAGAGAAAGCCCCATTGGAATAACTTTAGAATGCATTACTGAAAGGCATATATAAGACACACAGATGATCTGCCAGAAAGGAGGAGAGAGAAGGAAGGCAGCATTTTCTGTCAGTGAAAGTGCTGTGAAAGTATGAAATCTTTTAATCATACACGTGCTGACAAGCTGCTGTTATGGTCACTAATGTGCAAACATTGATGTTTGCAGCAGTCAGACTGGAGAGGCACTTGTAATTACAAACATGAATTTTGGAGTCAGACAGATCCAAGTTCAAATTAAAAGTCTCCTATTTCCTTATTATGTCATTTTGGGGATGTCAAATGAACTATTTTCACTTCAATGTCCTCATCTGTGAGAAGAAAATAACGATGACACCTAACGCATATGTGTATTGTGAAGATAAAGAAACGTGTGCATATATATATATATATATATACACACACACACACACACACACATATATATATGTGTGTGTTGTGTCCTACTTTTTGCGACCCTGAGGACTGTAATCCACCAGGCTCTTCTGTCCGTAGGATTCTTCAGGCAAGAATATTGGAGTGGATAGCCATTCCCTTCTCCAGGGGATCTTCCTGATCCAGGGATCAACCTGGGTCAAACCCGGGTTTCCTACATTGCAGGCAAATTCTTTACCATCTGAGCCCACCAGAGAAGCCCATGCACACACACACACACATACACACACACACACACACACACACACACATTCTCTAGCCCAACAGTTGTCATATGGCAGATTCTCCCTAAGCATTACATGTGTTTAGTCTTATTGATGTAGGTTTTTTCTTAATTTAGAAAGAAGAAAAAGATTATTTAGAAGGAACACCCACATAAAGTAGTTTTGGACAATTTATCTGTATAAAAATGAGTTCAGAGTGATCCTTCTACTCACAGGAAAACAAACAAAAACAAAAAACAAGCTAGTCTCAATTGTACTTGCCATGCTTAAAATCGTTCATCTACTTTCTTGTTGCTGTTCCATTTTATACCTGAAGATGATGCACCTTTCTCTCTGATGTGATCTGTCCTTAAGTATTCCCAATTTGAGCATCTGAAATGCAAAACGTTTAAGAATGGAAGAAAATCCACTTTGGCCATTTGTGCATTTATTATGTGGACTGCGGAAGGACTTCTAAAACATACTGAGTCTCTTTCAATGGCTCCTCATTATGTAAACAGTAAATGCTGCTAACTAATGGGTTCATCTCCGACTTACAATTCTCTAGGCAGCACCTTCCCATTCCCAGTTTCTCTTCTCTATGAATTACTGGCTAGGAGCAAGATAATGAGTCCCTTGCCTCACATACTATATCCCTTTTACAAAGAAAGCTATGAGAGGCTGCTAAGTTTTGATTATATTCTCTTTAAATGGATTTGTCTATTCCTTTCTGTTCTCTTTTCCTTTCCTGTTTCTGCAAATGATTTTCCTTTTAAAAGAATCTTATCTTTGACCATGTTTTTATTCAAGCTGCAGCCGCAGTTGTTTGGCTAGAGTTCTTTCTGCCCTTAAGTGTGGAAGAGACAGAGTTTACAGCTCATCTACACAACTGAATGCAGAAGAATTTTGTTGCTTGGTGGTGGCTGTTAAATGGAAAAAGGAATTTCAGAAATGTTGATGGACAGAACTCTCTTATTTATCCTTCATTTCTGAAATGCTGGCAGATTTCTCTCTGTTACTCATTTTGTCACTCCCTGACCTTCCTCCATTGCACAGCTTCTTCAGCCAATTACACATGAGGGCACTTTCAAGAAGATAGGAGAAAGAAAGGGTTAATACATGGACTGCATTACATTTCATATTCTTCCTTGTGCCTCTCTCACATATCCTTGGTCTGTATCCTGGGAAATACACAGTGGTAAGAATGAAAATGATTCACTCTAAAAATCTTGACAAGATTGCTCTGAAATGATGTGTATGTTCTTAAATGACATATACCAATGAAGTCAGGAGATCTGAGAGCTCTTCACCTCCTGTCTATGTCCTCTCCCCTCTTCTCTCTTCTCTTGCCCTGGCCCTAATTCCCCATACTGCATATATTCACCTTTCAATCCTCTCTCCCTCCAGGCTGCTGCACTGATAGCAGCAGAGACAGAAGGCACAGGAAAAGCATGTATGTCTGGCTTTATTTTAAGACAAACATACATGTTTGGAGAACACCCATTATTTTTATTATCTATGTTTTTTTTTTTTTCTCTGATGCAGATTATCAAGTGATGGCTACACACACAACTTATAGCGTGGAATTAAAAATTGATACTTGGACATCCTTTTAAGTTGCCCAGGGGTTGTACCAATTAGAACAAGGGCCAATGTTTTTGGAACACATAACATTACTAAGGGGCTTCCCTGGTGGCTCAGAGGGTAAATAATCCACGTGCAATGTGGGAAATCTGGGTTCGATTCCTGGGTTGGGAAGATTCCCTGGAGAAGGGAATGGCTACCCATTCCAGTATTCTGGTCTGGAGAATTCCATGGATAGAGGAGCCTGGCAGGCTACAGTCCATGTGGTTGCAAAGAGTCAGAGACATGGCTGAGTAACTTTCACTCACTCACTCACCCAACATTTCTGGGAACCTTATCTAATTTACTCTTCACAGCAACTTGATGAGCAGTGTATAATATTATCATCATTCCCATTTAACCAATTAGGAAACAGAGGATCAGAATGGCTATATAAATTGTCCAATATAAAAGAGAGAACAAGAAACATAGCTCTGATTTAAGCACATTTCTCTTTGACTCCAGAGTCAGAATTTACAAAAACAATGGACTATGTCTGAATTAAATATACTCAAAATTCAGCCACTTCTTTTTGAGCTCTATAATACACTAGACAGTATGCTAGGCAATTTAATCCACATGCATCTTACTAAAGTGAGGATTATTATTTCTTTTTTAACATGAACATAAATTAATATAGGAAAGGTAATGAAGAAAGTGAGTAGCCAGAATTTAAACTGAAGCTTTCTGCTCCTTCTATATGATGTCACTGAATAGCATAGATATTACAGTATTCTACTTATACCACTATATGGAATTGGCCATACTGCTTGATAACAACATCTATCAGTTCAGTTAAGTCACTCAGTCAAGTCTGACTCTTTGAGACCCCATGGGCTGCAGAACAACAGGCTTCCCTGTCCTTCACCAACTCCTGGAGCTTACCCAAACTCATGTCCATTGAGTCAGTGATGCCATCCAACAATCTCATCCTCTGCCGTCCCCTTCGCCTCCTGCCTTCAATCTTTCCCAGCACCAGGGTCTTTTCCAAAGAGTCAGTTCTTCATATTAGGTGGCCAAAGTATTGGAGTTTCAGCTTCAGCATCAGTCCTTCCAATGAATGTTCAGAACTGATTTCCTTTAGGATGGACTAGTTGGATCTCCTTGCAGTCCAAGGGACTCTCAAGAGCCTTCTCCAACACCACAGTTCAAAAGCATCAATTCTTCAGTGCTCAGCTTTCTTTACAGTCCAACTCTCACATCCATACATGACTACTGGAAAAACCATAGCTTTGACTAGACAGAACTTTAATGGCAAAGTAATGTCGCTGCTTTTTAATATGCTGCCTAGATTGGTCATAGCTTTTCTTCTAGGGACCAAGTGTATTTTAATTTCATAGTTGCAGTCACCNACTCACCCAACATTTCTGGGAACCTTATCTAATTTACTCTTCACAGCAACTTGATGAGCAGTGTATAATATTATCATCATTCCCATTTAACCAATTAGGAAACAGAGGATCAGAATGGCTATATAAATTGTCCAATATAAAAGAGAGAACAAGAAACATAGCTCTGATTTAAGCACATTTCTCTTTGACTCCAGAGTCAGAATTTACAAAAACAATGGACTATGTCTGAATTAAATATACTCAAAATTCAGCCACTTCTTTTTGAGCTCTATAATACACTAGACAGTATGCTAGGCAATTTAATCCACATGCATCTTACTAAAGTGAGGATTATTATTTCTTTTTTAACATGAACATAAATTAATATAGGAAAGGTAATGAAGAAAGTGAGTAGCCAGAATTTAAACTGAAGCTTTCTGCTCCTTCTATATGATGTCACTGAATAGCATAGATATTACAGTATTCTACTTATACCACTATATGGAATTGGCCATACTGCTTGATAACAACATCTATCAGTTCAGTTAAGTCACTCAGTCAAGTCTGACTCTTTGAGACCCCATGGGCTGCAGAACAACAGGCTTCCCTGTCCTTCACCAACTCCTGGAGCTTACCCAAACTCATGTCCATTGAGTCAGTGATGCCATCCAACAATCTCATCCTCTGCCGTCCCCTTCGCCTCCTGCCTTCAATCTTTCCCAGCACCAGGGTCTTTTCCAAAGAGTCAGTTCTTCATATTAGGTGGCCAAAGTATTGGAGTTTCAGCTTCAGCATCAGTCCTTCCAATGAATGTTCAGAACTGATTTCCTTTAGGATGGACTAGTTGGATCTCCTTGCAGTCCAAGGGACTCTCAAGAGCCTTCTCCAACACCACAGTTCAAAAGCATCAATTCTTCAGTGCTCAGCTTTCTTTACAGTCCAACTCTCACATCCATACATGACTACTGGAAAAACCATAGCTTTGACTAGACAGAACTTTAATGGCAAAGTAATGTCGCTGCTTTTTAATATGCTGCCTAGATTGGTCATAGCTTTTCTTCTAGGGACCAAGTGTATTTTAATTTCATAGTTGCAGTCACCATCTTCAGTGATTTTGGAGCCAAAGAAAATAAGTCTGTCACTGTTTCCATAGTTTCACAATCCACGAAGTGACTGGACCAGATGCCATGACCATCGATTTCTGAATGTTGAGTTTTAAACCAGCTTTTTCACTCTCCTCCTGCACTTTCGTCAAGAGGCTCTTTAGTTCTTCTTCACTTTCTGCCATAAGTGTGGTGTCAGCTGGTAACTAAGGTTATTGATATTACTCCTGGCAATCATGATCCCAGCTTGTGCTTCATCCAGTCGAGCATTTTGCATGATGTACTCTGCACAGAAGTTCAATAAGCAGAGTGGCAATATACAGCTTTGATATATTCCTTTTCCAATTTTGAGCCAGTCTGTTGTTCCATGTCCAATTCTAGCTGTTGCTTTTCAACCTTCATACAGATTTCACAGAGGGAGGTAAAGTGGTCTGGGATTATTATCCTTCAGGAATTTTCCAGAGTTTATTGTGATCCACTCAGTCAAAGGCTTTGGTACAGTCAATGAAGCAGGAATAGATGTTTTTCTGGAACTCTCTTGCAGTTTTGATGATCCAATGGATGCTGGAAATTTGATCTCTGGTTCCTCTCCCTTTTCTAAATCCAGCTTGAACATCTGGACATTCAAGTTCATGTACTGTTGAAGCTTGGCTTGGAGAATTTTAAGCATTATTTTGGTAGCATGTGAGATGAGTGCAATTGTGGTGGTAGTTTGAGCATTCTTTGGCATTGCCTTTCTTTGGGATTAGAATAAAAACTGATCTTTTCCAGTCATGTGGCCACTGCTGAGCTTTGTAAAATGCTGGCATTTTGAGTGCAGCATTTTCACAGCATTATTTTTTTACAATTTGAAATACATCAACTGGAATTCCATCACCTCCACTAGCTTTGTTCACAGTGATGCTTGTGAAGGCCCACTTGACTTCCAGGATTTCTATCTCTAGGTGAGTGATCACACCATCATGCTTATCTGGATTATGAAGATCTTTTTTGTATAGTTCTTCAATGTATAGCTGCCATCTCTTACTATCTTCTGCTTCAGTTAAGTCTATACCATTTCTGTCATTTATTGAGCTCATATTTGCGTAAAAGTTTCCCTTGGTATCTTTAAGTTTCTTAAAGAGATCTCTAATCATTTCCATTCTATTGTTTTCCTCTATTTCTTTGCATTGATCACTGAGGAAGGCTTTCTTTTCTCTCCTTGCTATCCTTCGGAATTCTGTGTTCAAATGGGAATATCTTTCCTTTTCTCCTTGCCTTTAGCTTCTCTCTTTTTCTTGGCTATTTGTAAGGCCTTCTCAGAAAACCATTTTGCCTATTTGCATTTCTTTTCCTTGGAGTTGGTCTTGATCCCTGTCTCCTGTACAATGTCATGAATCTCTGTCTATAGTTCATCAGGGACTCCGTCTATCAGATCTAGTCCCTTAAATTTATTTCTCACTTCCACTGTATAATTATAAGGGATTTGATTTAGGTCATACCTGAATGGTCTATAAGTTTTCCCCACTTTCTTCAATTTAAGTCTGAATTTGGCAATAAGGAGTTCATGATCTGAGCCATAGTCAGCTCCAAGTCTTGTTTTTGCTGACTGTATAGAGCTTCTCCATCTTTGGCTGCAAGGAATATAATCAATCTGATTGTGGTATTGACCATTTAGTGATGTCCATGCGTAGAGTCTTCACTTGTGTTGTTGGAAGAGGGTGTTTATTATGACCAGTCTGTTCTCTTGGTTAAACTGTTTGCCTTTGCACTTTTTCATTTTGTACTCCAAGACCAAATTTGCCTGGTACTACAGGTATCTATTGACTTCCTACTTTTGCATTCCAGTCCCCTATAATGAAAAGTACATCTTTTTTGGGGTATTAGTTCTAGAAGGTTTTACAGATCTTCATAGAACCACTCAACTTCAACTTCTTCAGCATTACTGGTTGGAGCATAGGCTTAGATTACTATGATAGTGAATGGCTTGCCTGGGAAGCGAAATCATTCTGTCATTTTTGAGATTGCATCCAAGCACTGCATTTCAGACTCTTTTGTTGACTATGAGGGCTATTCCATTTCTTCTAAGGGATTATTGTCCACAGAAGTAGATATAATGGTCATTTGAGTTAAATTCACCCATTCCAATCCAAAATGGATTACTAAAATGTCGATGTTCACTCTTGCCATCACCCATTTGACCATTTCCAACTTACCTTGATTCATTAACCTAACATTCCCAGTTCCTAGGCAATATTTTTCTTTACAGCATCGGACTTTACTTCCATCACCAGTTATATCCACAGTTGGGTGGGATTTTTGTTGTTGTTGTTTGTTTTTTGTTTTTTGCTTTGGCTCTATCTCTTCATTCTTTCTGGAGTTGTTTCTCCACTGTTTTCCAGTAGCATATTGGGCACCTGTTCACCTGGGTAGTTAATCTTTCAGTGTCATATCTTTTTGCCTTTTCATACTGTTCATGGGGTTCTCAAGGTAAGAATATTGAAGTGGTTTGCTTCTCCAGGAGACCACATTTTGTCAGAACTCTCCACCATGACCCATTGGTTTTGGGTGGCCTTACAGGGCATGGCTCATAGTTTCATTGAGTTAAACAAGGCTGTGGTCCATGTAATCAGTTTGATTAGTTTCCTGTGATTTTGGTTTTCATTCTGTCTGTCCTCTGATGGATAAGGATAAGAGGCTTATGGAAGCTTTCTGATGGAAGAGACTGAGGGGGAAAACTGGGTCTTGTTCTAATGGGTGGGGCCATGCTCAGTAAATCTTTAAGCCAATTTTCTGTTGATAGGCAGAGCCACATTCCCTCTCTTCTTTTTGATCTGAGGCCAAACTATGGGTGGAGGTAATGAAGATAATGGTGGCCTCCTTCAAAAGTTTGTTTGCAAGCACTGCCTCACTCAGTGTCCCTGACCCTGAAGCAGGCCACCACTGACCCAGGCCTACATAGGAGACTCCTGGACACTCATGGGCAAATCTGGGTCAGTCTCTTGTGTGGTCACTGCTCCTTTCTCCTGAGCCCTGGTACACACAAGGTTTTGTTTGTGCCCTGCAAGAGTTCCTTTCTCCTGTCTTGTGTAAGTTCTGGCTTTCTTATATCTTCTTGCTATTCTTTGGAATTCTGTATTCAGTTAGAATTATGAATTTGCATTTTTTATTAGAAATAAGGAAAGTGAAATAAATAGTAAATATCCCAGGAGAACTTTTATAAAATTAACTGAAATCCAATATTAAGCCTTTAATCTCTCTGAGTTTAGGTTGCATTTTACATTGTGATTATTTAAAACATATCAAATAATGTGTTTTTGATTGTTTAATAGAGCAAAGAATAGTTAATTTGAAATAACTAGGGAAAGATATTATTCCATATACCAATGCTAATACCTCTCAAATGGCCATCTTTATGGTAATAATTCTGCTCAAAAATTGTATTTTTAGCTAAATTATAAAGGATGATATGCCCTGTGTAACTCTCTGGATTAAAACAACTAATATGTTGCAAAATAAATGAAAAAAAAAAAAACTTTACAAACATTGCAGAATTGTGAAAGAATTATGAAAATAAGAAAGCCACAGAGGTCAACCTAAAACAAAAGCAGGAATCTAGTGCAAAATTTTACTTTTTTTTTGTTTTGCTGAAACTGGGTGTTATATGCTTAAGCCACAATAGCTATATGTGGTAAGTGATATAAAACAAGTCTAAAGTCTGCCCAAGTTTAGATATTTAGCACAAAAACCTCACATAAAATGAGTCCCCTAACTTTATATTTGTGAAAAGGTTAAAGAAAAACTTGTTAATATAGAGTTAAACAGAAAGGAAATTGCCTACATCAAACTCTATAATGGGGAAAAAATTCTCCCCTAAAAGAATTCAAACACTCAGAGAAATCTTCATGGGGGCTGAAGTTCAACAACTTTTATGGTCCAAAATCCACAGACAGATCTTTTAATGTGTTGCTGTTCTGACAGTATCCAAGGGGAGCATAGTTTCAAACTACTTCTCAAAGAAGTCAAATTAATATTAAAATAAATTTATCACAAGTTGTCCAAAATTATAAATCACAGCATTAATTAGAAGCTGTAAGAAAGGTAAAATAAAATGCAGAATCAAAGCTATAATGATTGTATCGATTTGCAGTGAAAAACAAAAAGAAATGACTATATTATTCATATATGCAAAAATAAAATAGTTTGAAATTTTTAAGAGTGAAAAAAGAAATAGTTAATGTAGTTGAAGAACTACAAG
>SJYA01005615.1:1033511-1053807 GCA_006410615.1 Neotragus moschatus | reverse complement strand
CACGTACACCACTATGCAGGCCACAGACCAACCACTGAGTGGCATCTGCAAGGGGCAGACCAAATAGGATAGCTTTGAAAAACTGAAACTGATAGAAGGTAAGCGAGAACTTGTGGTCTGATTGTAATCAGGTTCATTGCAAGCTAAAACAAACAAACAAAATCAACATCCTCCAGAGGACTGTCATAAAACTTGTAGGTTCAAAATATAATACTTAAACCTTACAGAATATAATTCAAAACTATTCATCATTCAAGAACCAGAAATATCTGACTAATTGTCAAAGAAAAAGCAATGAACAGATGTCAAATTCAAGGTGATATCAATGCGATACCTTGAAATAAATGAAAATAAAACATTGCCAGCAAAAATAGTAATGGAATAAATGTAAGCAAATGAAAATTTTAGAAGTGAAAAACACAGTATTGAGAAAAATAAAACAAAACTGGATGGACTCAACACCAAATGGAAACAATAGAAAAACACCAATGAATTTGAAGACAGACCAACAAACATTTTTTTTAATATGAAAAAGAAAGAAAATACTCTATACATCTGTGTCTCTTTTGCTCTCCAATTAAATAAATTTATATTTTAAAAAAGGAAAGAAAATATTGAGGAAAAATATGTATAGAGTCTGAGGGAATTGTGGTATAACATTATGCAACTGTATGTTTGTATCACTAAACTTCCTGAAATAGAGAAAAGAATGATTGCTATAGAAAAAATAAAAAAGAAACAAATCCTGAAAATCAACTTTCCAAACTTGATGAAAACTGTACAGATTAAAGAACTTAAATTTTTGAAATTCAGATTAAATCATATCCACTGCTGCTGTGGCTGCCAAGTCACTTCAGTCTTGTCCGACTCTGTGCGACCATATAGACAGCAGCCCACGAGGCTCCCTGGTATTCACCAAGTAAGAACACTGGAGTGACTTGCCACTTCTTTCTCCAATGCATGAAAGTGAAAAGAGAAAGTGAAGTCACTCAGTCGAATCCAAATCCTCTGTCCATGCGATTGTCCAGCAAGAGAACTGAAGTGGGATGTCATTCCCTTCTCCACTAAAATATATCTAGACATATCTAAACAAATTACTGATAAATCAATGAGAGAAAAAATAGTGACATATTACAAATAAGGAAATAATAATCAGAAGTAATTATGACATGAAATAGATCTTGGAGGCTAGAAAACTGTGCAACACCATCTTTAAAGTCCTTTTAAAAATTGTAAATCCAGAAATCTATCTCCAGTGAAAATATATTTCATGAAATAAGGCGATATAGTTGAGTTCAGTCTCTCATTGTGTCCGACTCTTTGCGACCCCATGAATCGCAGCACACCAGGGCTCCCTGTCCATCACCAACTCCGGGAGTTCAGTCAGACTCCCGCCCATCGACTCAGTGATGCCATCAGCCATCTCATCCTATGTTGTCCCCTTCTCTTCCTGCCTCCAATCCCTCCCAGCATCAGAGTCTTTTCCAATGAGTCAACTCTTNCCACCTTTTCTTAATATCATCTGCTTCTGTTAGGTCCATATCATTTCTATCTTTTATCAAGCCCATCTTTGCATGAAATGTTCCCGTGGTATCTCTTGAAGAGATCTCTAGTCTTTCCCATTCTGTTGTTTTCCTCTATCTCTTTGCATTGATCACTGAGGAAGGCTTTTTTATCTCTTCTTGCTATTCTTTGGATCTCTGCATTCAGATGCTTATATCTTTTTCTCCTTTGATTTTCACTTCTTTTCTTTTCACAGGCCTCCTCAGACAACCATTTTTCTTTATTGCATTTCTTTTCCATGGGGTGGTCTTGATCCCTGTCTCTTGTACAATGTCATGGACCTCCATCCATAGTTCAACAGGCACTCTATCAGATCTAGTCCCTTAAATCTATTTCTCACTTCCACTGTATAATCATAAAGGATTTGATTTAGGTCCTACCTGAATGGTCTAGAGGTTTTCCGCACTTTCTTCAATTAAAGTCTGAATTTGGCAAAAAGGAGTTCATGATCTGAGCCACAGTGAGATCCTGGTCTGTGTTTGCTGACTGTATCAAGCTTCTCCATCTTTGGCTACAAAGAATATAATCAATCTGATTTGGTATTGACCATCTGATGATGTCCATGTGTAGAGTCTTCTCTTGTGTTGTTTGAAAAGGGTGTTTGCTATGACCAGTGCATTCTCTTGGCAAAACTCTATTAGCCTTTGCCTTGCTTCATTCTGTACTCCAAGGCCAAATTTGCCTGTTACTCCAGGTGTTTCTTGACTTCCTACTTTTGCGTTCCATTCCCCTATAATGAAAAAGACATCTTTTTTGTGTATTAGTTCTAAAAGGTCTTGTAGGTCGTCATTGAACCATTCAACTTCAGCTTCTTCAGCATTACTGGTTGGGGCATATGCTTGGATTACTGTGATACAGCAACATAAAGATATTACAAAATAAAAAAATAGCATTTGTTTTCTACAACTCTGTTCTAAAGTATTGATAAAGAAAGTTTCTCAGGAGGAAGGGAAAAAATACAGGAAGGAAACTTGGAACCTCTGGAGTAAAGGAAGAACAACAGAAATGGTAAATGTAATAGACTCTCTCTTAATTTTGTTAAAATATATATGAGTGTTGAAAGGAAAATCAGTTCAGTTCAGTTCAGTCAGTCAATCATGTCTGACTTTTTGTAACCCCATGGACTGTAAGACGCCAGGCTTCCCTGTCCATTACCAACTCCCAGAGCTTGTTCATACTCATGTCCATAGAGTTGGTGATGCCATCTAACCATCTCATCCTCTATCATCCCCTCCACCTCCTGCCTTCAGGCTCTCCCAGCATCAGGATCTTTACTAATGAGTCAGTTCTTTACATCAGGAGGCCAAAGTATTGGACTTTCAGCTTCAGCGTCAGTCCTTTCAATGAATATTCAGGACTAATTTCCTTTATGATAGACTGATTGGATCTCCTTGCAGTCCAAGGGAGTCTCAAGAGTCTTCTCCAACATCACAGTTCAAAAGCATCAATTTTTCTATGCTGAGCTGTGTTTATGGTCCAGCTTTCACATCCATACATGACTACTGGTAAAACTGTAGCTCTGACTAGATGGGTCTTTGTCAGCAGAGTAATGTCTCTGCTTTTTAATATGCTGCCTAGGTTGGTCATAGTTTTTCTTCCAAGGAGCTTTTTAATATGCTGCCTATGTTGGTCATAGTTTTTCTTCCAAGGAGCATCTTTTAATTTCATGGCTGCAGTCACCATCTTCAGTGATTTCAGAGCCCAAGAAAATAAAGTCTGTCACTGTTTCCATTGTTTCCCCATCTATTTTCCATGAAGTGATGGGAATGGATGCCATGATCTTAGTTTTTTTGAAGGTTGAGTTGAAAAGAAGAAAAAAAAATATACATATATATATATGGTAAAAATTAATGTAAATATGTGTACAAGCTATAAATGTTTAGAGGGTAGTGCAAAGAGACCTATATAACTGTAAGGCTTTACATTTTACTTGTAGTTTTTAAACATGAGTACAAGTAGAACCTGAAAGGTCAGCTATTTGTATTGTAATTTTCAGAGCAACACACAAAAAATGACTATATAAAAATGACAAGAAATAGTAAATGTTGACTAGGAGGTATAGAAAAAGAAACTCTTGCACACTGTTGGTAAGAATGTAATTTAGTGTAACCACTAAGGAAAACAGTATGGAGTTTCTTCAAAAAAATTAAAAAATAAAACTACCATATGATCCAATAATCCAATTTCTGGTTACGGATCCAAAGGAAATGAAAACAGGATATTGAAAACATATCTGCACTCCCAGGTTTATTGCAACATTATTTGCAATAGCCAAGATATGGAATCAATTTAAGTGTTTATAAATGCATTAATAGATAAAGAGGATGTGATATATACACACACACACACACACACACACACATACACATACACATATGTATACATATATATGTTATTCAGCCATGAGAAAGAAGAAAATCCTGCCATTTGTGACAATATGTGTAGGCCTTGAGGGCATTGTGCTAATTAAACACGTCAGAAAGGAAAGACAAAGAAAGACAAACACTACATGATATTACTTATAAGCAGAATCTAAAAAAGTCAAACTTGCAAAAACAGAGAGTAGAACAGTGGTTACAGGGGCTGGGGGTAGGGAAAATGAGATGTTGTTCAAAGGGTACAAAATTACAGTTCAGTTTAGTTCAGTTCAGTCGCTCAGCCATGTCCAACTCTTTGCTGAGGATCTAATACACAGTATTGTAAACATAGTTAAGAATACTATATTGTATACTTGAGAGTTTATATATGTATATTTTAAGTATTCTCACTGAAGAAAAGAAATGATTATTGTGTGACATGTGGGAAATGTTAGCTAGCTCTCAATTTCAGTTCAGTCACTCAGTTGTGTCTGACTCTTTGTGACCCCATGGACTGCAGCACTCCAAGCTTTCCTGTCCGTCACCAACTCCTGGAGCTTACTCAAATTCATGTCCATCGAGTCAGTGATGCCATCCAATCATCTCATATTCTATCATCCCCTTCTCCTCTAGTCTTCAATCTTTCCTAGCATCAGGGTCTTTTCCAGTGAGTCAGTTCTTTGCATCAGGTGGCCACAGTATTGGAGTTTCAGCTAACTCTAGACTGATGATCATATTGCCACAATGTCATACATCAGTTATCTCAGTAAAGCTGAAAAAACCCAATCAAACAAAGCAAAACAAAATTTAAAAACTGAGGTATATACATACAATGACCATGAAAAAGAAGGGACTGCTACAATATGGATTAGCCTTGAGGAGATTATGCTAAATGAAACAAACCAGTTAAAAAAAGACAAATCCTGTATGATTCCATTTATATGAGTTTAGATAGAAGCAGGAAATAGTATGCTGGTTTCATGGTCTAGGGTAGAGGGAGAAATGAAGAGCTGTTGTTTAATGGGTATAGAGTTCAATTTTGAAAGTACTGGAGATTGCACAATAATGTAAAGACATCAATGTTTAAGACTATTAAACTGTATATTTAAAGATAATTATGATTGTAGATATTATTTTATGTGTATTTTACCATAATTAAAAGTAAAAATAAACTGGTGAGTACAGAAAGGAGCAATAAACAAATTCATAATTATAATGGAGATTTTGTTATCCCTCTAATTATTGGTATAACAGGCAGTGAATAAGTAAACATATAAACATTTTAATCAATACTATCCAGCAACATGATTTAATTAATTTTATAAAACATTCAACCACAAAACAGCCAAATACATTTTTTTTTCCGAAGCACATAGAAATAGACATCAATCAGACAATACTTAAGGACCAAAATCTTAACCATATAAGAACTGATACAATGTCAAGTAAGATCTCTAAGGGGCTTGCCTGGTAGCTCAGCTGGTAGAGAATCCACCTGCAATGCAGGAGACCCCAGTTTGATTCCTGGGTTGGGGAGATGCCCTGCAGCAGAGCATGACACCCCACTCTGGTACTCTTGCCTGGAGAATTCCAATGGCCAGAGGAACCTGGCAGGCTAAAGTCCATGGGGTCAAAAAGAGTTAGACACCACTGCGCTACTAAGCACAGCACATCACAACACAGCACAAGGTCTCTAACAAAATAAAATGAAATTGGGAAAAAATAACTCTATTATCTAGAAAATCCCAAAATATTTTTAAATAAATCAACACAGGTTAAAAGGAAATCTAAAGAGAATTAGAAAATATTTCGAACTGGATGAAATGAAAAATGTATCAAATTTTTCAGATGCAATTAAAGTATTTTTAAAAGTCTATAAATAAAGTTGAGAAAATAGATATTAACATGGAAAAAATAAATTTGTATTTTTACTTTCCACTATATACAAAAATCAATGCAAAACCCCCAAATAATAATGTTTCTCATTTAGTCAAGGCTATGATTTTTTCCAGTGGTCAGGTATGGATGTGACAGTTGGACTGCGAAGAAAGCTGAGCAATGAATAATTGATGCTTCTGAACTGTGGTGTTGGAGAAGACTCCTGAGAGTCCCTTGGACTGCAAGAAGATCCAACAAGTCCATTCTGAAGGAGATCAGCCCTGGGTGTTCTTTGGAGGGAATGATGTTAAAGCTGAAACTCCAGTACTTTGGCCACCTCATGAGAAGAGTTGACTCATTGCAAAAGACTCTGATGCTGGGAGGGATTGGGGGCAGGAGGAGAAGGGGATGACAGAGGATGAGATGGCTGGATGGCATCACCAACTTGATGGACATGAATTTGAGTGAACTCCGTGAGTTGGTGATGGATAGGGAGGCCTAGTGTGCTGCGATTCGTGGGGTCGCAAAGAGTCGGACACGACTGAGACTGAACTGAACTGAACTGAAATTTAATGTGCATCAGATTCATCTAGTAGTGGTTTAGTTGCTAAACCATGTCTGAATCTTGTGACCACATGGATTATAGTCATCCAGGTTTCTCTGTCCATGGGATTTTCCAGGCAAGAATACTGGAGTGGGTTGCCATTTCCTTCTCCAGGGAATCTTCTTGTCCAGGGGTGGAACCATCATCTCCTGCTTGGCTAGCAGATTCTTCACCTCTGAACCACCTGGGGAGCCAGATTCACCTAGAGTTCTTGTTAAAAACATAGATTTTTAAACCTCTTATAGAGAAAATATGGTTGCAGAAAGCATTGAATGGGACTCAAAAATTTACCTTTTTTAACAAATTCCCAGGAGACATTGATCTGGGTATAACATTTTAAGAATCAGTTCAGTTCAGTCGCTCAGTCATGTCCGACTCTTTGCGACCCCATGAATCACAGCACACCAGGCCTCCCTGTCCATCATCAACTCCTGGAGTTCACTCAGACTCACCACCATCGAGTCAGTGATGCCATCCAGCCATCTCATCCTCTGTCATCCCCTTCTCCTCCTGCTCCCAATCTCTCCCAGCATTAGAGTCTGTTCCAATGAGTCAACTCTTCACATGAGGTGGCTAAAGTACTGGAGCTTCAGCTTTAGCATCATTTCTTCCAAAGAAATCCCAGGGCCGATCTCCTTCAGAATGGACTGGTTGGATCCCCTTGCAGTCCAAGGGACTCTCAAGAGTCTTCTCCAACACCACAGTTCAAAAGCATCGATTGTTCGGCGCTCAGCCTTCTTTACAGTCCAACTCTCACATCCATGCATGACTACTGGAAAAACCATAGCCTTGACTAGACGGACCTTAGTCGGCAGAATAATGTCTTTGCTTTTGAATATGCTATCTAGGTTGCTCATAACTTTTCTTCCAAGGAGTAAGCATCATTTAATTTCATGGCTGCAGTCACCATCTGCAGTGATTTTGGAGCCCAAAAAAATTAAGTCTGAAACTGTTTCCCCATCTATTTCCCGTGAAGTGATGGGACTGGATGCCATGATCTTCATTTTNGGCAGAATAATGTCTTTGCTTTTGAATATGCTATCTAGGTTGCTCATAACTTTTCTTCCAAGGAGTAAGCATCATTTAATTTCATGGCTGCAGTCACCATCTGCAGTGATTTTGGAGCCCAAAAAAATTAAGTCTGAAACTGTTTCCCCATCTATTTCCCGTGAAGTGATGGGACTGGATGCCATGATCTTCATTTTCTGAATGTTATAAAAGTCTTAGGTATAAATAGGAGAATGTTTTTACAACCATTGAGTGGGCAAGGATTTCTTAATGAGAATCCAAATGTGAAACTATAAAGGAAAAGGTGAAAAAGGTCAGCTATGTTAAAATATAAGAAACAAATCTGCTAATCAAATACACATTAGAGTTAAGATATAAGCCATAATCTGTGAAAATATTTTTATTGTATATAATTGACAACTGAATGTTATTCAGAACATGGAAAGAATATCTATATATGAATAAGAAAAACTTTTGAACTAGTTGTTGTTGTTGTTCAGTCAATAAGTCATGTTTGACTCTTTGCAACCCCATGGACTACAGTATGCCAGCCTCCTCTGTCCACTATCTACTGGAGTTTGCTCGTATTCAGGTCAATTGAGTCAGTGATGCTACCTAACCATCTCATCACTCCTTTCTGCCATTGCTTTCAGTCTTTCCCAGCATCAGGGTCTCTTCGAATGAGTTGGCTCTTTGCATCAGGTGGCCAAAGTATTGGAGCTTCAGCTTAATCATCAGTCCTTCCAATGAATATTCATAGTTGGTTTCCTTTAGGGTTGATTGGTTCGATCTCCTTGCTGTCCAAAGGATTCTCAAGCATCTTCTCCAGCACCACAACTCAAATGCATCAATTCTTCAGGCACTCAGCCTTCTTTATGGTCCATCTCTCACATTTCTACATGACTACTGGAAAAACCATAGCTTTGACTATATGAATATTTGTCAGCAAGTGTGCCTCTGCTTTTTAATACACTGTCTAACTTTCCTTCCAAGGAGCAAGTGTCTTTTAATTTCATGGCTGCAGTCACCATCCACAGTGCTTTTGAAGTCCAAGCCAAAAAATAAATAAATAAAATCTGTCACTTCTTCCACTTTTTCCCCTTCTATTTGACATGAAGTGATGGAAGTGGATACCATGATTTTGGTTTTTTGAATGTTGAGTTTTAAGCCAGCTTTTTCACTCTCCTCTTTCACTCTCATCAAGAGATTCTTTAGTTCCTCTTCACTTTCAGCTATTAGAGTGGGTGTCATCTGCATATCTGGAAAAGACAATGGTACCCCACTCCAGTACTCTTGCCTGGAAAATCTCATGGGTGGAGGAGCCTGGTAGGCTGCAGTCCATGGGGTCGTGAAGAGTCAGATACGACTGAATGACTTCACTTTCACTTTTCACTTTCATGCATTGGAGAAGGAAATGGCAACCCACTCCAGTGTTCTTGCCTGGAGAATCCCAGGGATGGGGCAGCCTGGTGGGCTGCCGTCTATGGGGTTGCACAGAATTGGACATGACTGAAGCGACTTAACAGCAGCAGTAGCAGCATCTGCATATCAGAGTTTGTTTATATTTTTCCAGGTAATCTTGATTCCAGCTTGTGCTTCATCCAGCCCAGCATTTTGCATTATGTCCTCTGAATGTAAGTTAAAAAAAAACGGAGTGATAATACACAGCCTAGTCAAACTCCTTTCCCAATTTTGAACCAGTCATTTGTTCCATGTCCAGTTCTAACAGTTGTTTCTTGACCTCCATACAGGTTTCTCACGAAACAGGGTAAGGTGGTCTGGTATTCTCATCTCTTCAAGAATTTTCCACAGTTTATTGTGATCCACACTGTCAAAGGTTTTAGTGTCGTCAATGAGGTAGATGTTTTTCTGGGATTTCCTTGCCTTTTTCATAATCCAACGAATGGCAGCAAGTTGTTCTCTGATTTCTCCATCTCTTCGAAACCCAGCTTGTACATCTGGAAGTTCTTTCTTCAGGTACTGCTGAAACCGAACTTGAATGATTTTGAACATAAATTGCTAGTATGAGAAATGAGTGCAATTATATGGTAGTTTGAACATTCTTTGCCATTTCCCATCTTTGGGATTGGAATGAGAAATGAACTTTTTTAGTCCTGTGGCCACTGCTGAGTTTTCCAAATGTGCTGACCCATTGAGTGCAACACTTTAACAGCACCATCTTCTAGGATTTAAAATAGCTCATCTGGAATTCTGTAACATCCATTGACTTTGTTTGTAGTAATTCTTCCTAAGGCCCATTTGACCACATCTTCATGGTTATTTGCATCAATAACACCTTTATCTATTGGTCTTCTGTGTATTCTTACCACTTCTTAATCTCTTCTGCTTCTGTTAGGTCTTTGCCATTCATGTCCTTTATCATGCCTATCATTGCATGAAATGTCTATTTGTATATCTAATATTCCTGAAGAGACTTCTAGTCTTTCCCATTCTATTGTTTCCTTTTCTTTCTTGCATTTAAAAAGGTCTCCTCATCTCTTCTTGCTCTTCTTTGGAACTCTGCATTCAGTTGGTATATTTCTCCCTTTCTCCCTTGCTTTTCTCTTTTCTTCTCAGCTATTTGTAAAGCCTTCTCAGACAACCACTTTCCCTTCCTGCATTTATTTTTCTTTAGGATGGTTTTGGTCACTGCCTTCTATACAGTGTTTTGATCTCTCCATAGTTCTTCAGGCACTCTGTCTACCAGATCTAATCTCCTGAATCTGTTTGTCACCCTCACTGTATAATCATAAGTGATTTGATTTAGATCATACCTAAATGGCCTAGTGGTTTTTCCTACTTTCTTCAATTTAAGCCTGAATTTTGCAATGAGGAGCTCATGATATAAGCTACAGTCAGTTCCAGGTCTTATTTTGCTGACTGTATAAAGTTTCTCCATATTCAGCTGCAAAGAACATAAACAATCTGATTTCAGTTTTGAGTATTTGATGATATCTATGTATATAGTCATATCTTGGGTTGCTGGAAAGGAAGTTTGCTATGACCAGCATAGCATGTTCTGTTGACAAAGCTCTGTGAAACTTTGTGCTGTTTCATTTTGTACTCCAAAGCCAACATGCCTGTTATTCTAGGTATCTCTTTACTTCCTATATTTGCATTCCAATCCCCTATAGTGAAAAGGAAATCTTTTTTCTTTCTTTCTTTCTTTTTTTTTTTATGTTAGTTCTAGAAACTTCTGCAGATGTTCATGGAACTGATCAGCTTCAGCTTCTTAGGCTTTATAGGTTGGGGAATATACTTGGATTACTTCATGATGTTGAGTGGTTTGCCTTGGAAATGAATCAAGACCATTTTGTCGTTTTTAAAAATATAAATTTATTTTAACCGGAGGCTAATTACTTTACAATATTGTAGTGGTTTTGTTATACATTGACATGAGTCCACCATGGGTGTTCATGTATTCCCCATCGTGAACCCCCCTCCAACTTCCCACACCATCCCATCCCTCTGGGTCTTCACAGTGCACCAGCCCTGAGCAACCTGCCTCATGCATTGAACCTGGTCTGGTTATTCATTTCATATATGATAATATACATGTTTCAATGCCATTTTCCCAAATCGTCCCTCCCGCTCCCTCTCCCACAGAGTCCAAAAGACTGTTCTATACATCTGTGTCTTTTTTGCTGTCTCACATATAGGGTTATCATTACCATTTTTCTAAATTCCATGTATATGTCTTAGTATACTGAATTGGTGCTTTTCTTTCTGGCTTACTTCACTCTGTATAATAGACTCCAGTTTCATCCACCTCATTAAGACTGATGCAGATGTATTCTTTTTAACTGCTGAGTAATATTCCATTGTGTATATGTGCCACAACATTCTTATCCATTCGTCTGCTGATGGACATCTAGGTTGCTTCCATGTCCTGGCTATTATAAATAGTGCTACGATGAACATTGGGGTACATGTGTCTCTTTCAATTCTGGTTTCCTTGGTGTGTATGCCCAGCAGTGGGATTGCTGGGTCATATGGCAGTTTTACTTCCATTTTTTTTTAAGGAATCTCCACACTGTTATCCATAATGGCGGTACTCATTTGCATTCTCATCAAGAGTGTAAGAGGGTTCCCTTTTCTCCACACCCTCTCCAGCATTTATTGCTTGTAGATTTTGGATAGCAGCCATTCTGACTGGCGTGAAATGGTACCTCAGTGTGGTTTTGATTTGCATTTCTCTAATAATGAGTGATGTTGAGCATCTTTGCATGTGTTTGTTAGCCATCTCTATGACTTCTTCAGAGAAATGTCTGTTTAGTTTTCTGGCCTATTTTTTGATTGTGTTGTTTATTTTTCTGGAATTGAGCTGCAGGTGTTGCCTATATACTTTTGAATGAATTCTTTGTCAGCTGCTTCATTTGCTATTATTTTCTCCCATTCTGAAGGCTGTCTTTTCATCTTGCTTATAGTTTCCTTCATTATGCAAAAGCTTTTAAGTTTAATTAGGTACCACTTGTTTATTTTTGCCTTTATTTCCAATAATCCTGGAAGTGGGTTAGAGGATCCTGCTGTGATTTATGTTGGAGAGTGTTTTGCCTATGTTTTCTTCTAGGAGTTTTATAGTTTCTGGTCTTACATTTAGATCTTTAATGCATTTTGAGTTTATTTTTGTGTATAGTGTTAGAAAGTGTTCTAGCTTCATTCTTATTTTATTTTATTTTACTTTACAATGCTGTATTGGTTTTGCCATACATCAACATGAATCCACCACGTGTGTACATGAGTTCCCAATCCTGAATCCCCCCACCCACCTCCTTCCCATACCATCTCTCTGGGTCATCCCAGTGCACTAGCCCCAAGCATCCTGTATCCTATATCGAACCTAGACTGGCGAATCACTTCTTACATGATATTATACATGTTTCAATGCCATTCTCCCAAATCATCCCTCCCTCTCCCTCTCCCACAGAGTCCAAAAGTCTGTTCTATACATCTGTGTCTCTTTTGCTGTCTCGCATACAGCGTTATCGTTACCATCTTTCTAAATACCATATATATGTGTTAGTATACTGTATTGGTGTTTTTCTTTCTGCCTTACTTCACTCTACATAATCGGCTCCAATTTCATCCACCTCGTTAGAACTGATTCAAATGTATTCTTTTTAATGGCTGAGTAATACTCCATTGTGTATATGTACCACAGCTTTCTTATCCATTCATCTGCTGATGGACATCTAGGTTGCTTCCATGTCCTGGCTATTATAAACAGTGCTGCGATGAATATTGGGGTACACGTGCCTCTTTCAATTCTGGTTTCCTCGGTGTGTATGCCCAAAAGTGGGAATGCTGGGTCATAAAGTAGTTTGATTTCCTGTTTTTTTAAGGAATCTCCACACTGTTATCCATAGTGGCTGTACTCATTTGCATTCTTATCAAGAGTGTAAGAGGGTTCCCTTTTCTCCCCAACCTCTCCAACATTTATTGCTTGTAGACTTTTGAATCACAGCCATTCTGACAGCTGTGAAATGGAATAAAATACTTAGCAATATATCTACCTAAAGAAACTAAAAACTTATATATAAAAAACTATAAAACACTACTGAAAGAAATCAAAGAGTACACTAATAAAAGGAGAAATATACCATGGTCATGGATCAGAAGAATTAATATAGTGAAAATTAGTATACTACCCAAAGCAATCTATAGATTCAATACAATCCCTATCAAGCTACCAGTCGTATTTTTCACAGAGCTAGAACAAATAATTTCACAGCTTGTATGGAAACACAAAAAAGCTTGACTAGCCAAAGCAATCTTGAGAAAGAAGAATGGAACTGGAGGAATCAACCTGCCTCACTTCAGGCTCTACTNGTAGCTCAATTCCAGAAAAATAAACAACCCAATCAAAAAATGGGCCAAAGATCTAAATAGACGTTTCTCTGAAGAAAACATACAGATGGCTAACAAACACATGAAAAGATGCTCAACATCACTCATTATCAGAGAAATGCAAATCAAGATCACAATGAGGTAGCTTCATTCTTTTACAAGTGGCTGACCAGTTTTCCTAGCACCACTTGTTAAAGAGATCGTCTTTTCTCCATTTTATATTCTTGCCTCCTTTGTCAAAGATAAGCGGTCCATAGGTGCATGGATTTACCTCTGGGCTTTCTGTTTTGTTACATTGATCTATATTTCTGTCTTTGTGCCAGTATCATACTGTCTTGATGACTGTGGCTTTGTAGTAGAGCCTGAAGTGAGGCAGGTTGATTCCTCCAGTTTCATTTTTCTTTCTCAAGATTGCTTCGGCTAGTCAAGTTTTTTTGTGTTTCCATACAAATTGTGAAATTATTTGTTCTAGTTCTGTGGAAAATACCATTGATAGCTTGGTAGGGATTACATTGAATCTATAGATTGTTTTGGGTAGTATACTCTCACTATATTGACTCTTCCAGTCCATGAACATGGCATATTTCTCCATCTATTTGTATCCTCTTTGATTTCTTTTATTAGTGTTTTATAGTTTTCTATATAGAGGTCTTTTGTTTCTTTAGATAGATATAGTCCTAAGTATTTTATTCTTTTTGTATCAATGATGAATGGGATTGTTTCCTTAATTTCTCTTTCTGTTTTTTCATTGTTAGTGTATAGGAATGCAAGGGATTGCTGTGTGTTAATTTTATATCCTGCAACTTTACTATATTCATTTATTAGCTCTACTACTTTTCTGGTTGTACCTTTAGCGTTTTTTAAGTAGAGGATCAGATCATCTGCTAACAGTGAGAGTTTTACTTCTTCATTTCAAATCTAGATTCCTTTTATTTCATTTTATGCATTGATTGCTGTAGCCAAAACTTCTAAAGCTATGTTGTGTAGTAGCGGTGAGAGTGGCACCCTTGTGTTGTTCCTGACTTTAGGGGAAATGCTTTTGATTTTTCACCATTGTGATTTTTTTTTTTTGTGGGTTTGTCATATATAGCTTTTATTATGTTGGGGTATGTTATTTCTATTTCTGCTTTCTGTTTTTTTTTTAATCATAAATGAATGCTGAATTTTGTCAAAGGCTTTCTCTGCATCTATTGAGATATCATATGATTTTTATCTTTCAATTTGTTAATGTTATGTATTACATTCACTGATTTGCAGATATTGGAGAATTCTTGCACCCCTGGGATAAAGCCCACTTGGTCATTATGTATGATCTTTTTAATATATTGTTGAATTCTGTTTGCTAGAATTTTGTTCAGGATTTTTGCATCTATGTTCATCAGTGATATTGACCTGTAGTATTCTTTTTTTGTGGCATCTTTATCTGGGTTTGGTGTTAGGGTAATTGTGGCCTCATAGAATGTGTTTGGAAGTTTACCTTCCTCTGCAATTTTCTAGAAGAGTATGAGTAGGATAGGTATTAGCTCTTTTCTAAATTTTTGGTAGAATTCAGCTGTGAAGCTGTCTGGTCCGGGGTTTTTGTTTTCTGGAAGATTTCTGGTTACAGTTTCAATATCCATGCTTGTGATGGGTCTGCTAAAATTTTCGATTTCTTTTGATTCAGTTTTGGAAAGTTGTACTTTTCTAAGAATTCATTCATTTCTTCCAAGTTGTACAATTTTTTGGTAAAGAGTTGCTCATAGTAGCCTCTTATGATCCTTTGTATTTCTGTGTTGTCTGTTGTGATTTCTCTATTTACATTTCTAATTTTTGTTGATTAGATTCTTTTCCCAATGTTTCTTGATGAATCTGGCTAATGGTTTTTTGATTTTATTTATATTCTCAAAGAACCAGCTTTAGGCTTTGTTAATTTTAACTATGGTCTCTTTTGTTTCTTTTGCATTTATTTCTGCACTAATTTTTAGGATTTCTTTCATTCTACTAACCCTGGGCTTCTTCATGCTTTCCTTTTCCAGTTGCTTTAGGTGTACAGTTAGGTTATTTATTGGACGTTTTTATTGTTTCTTGAGGTAAGCCTGTATTGCTATGAACTTTCTGCTTAGCACTGCTCTTATAGTGTCCCACAGGCTTTGGGTTGTTGTGTTTTCATTTTCATTCGTTTCTATGCATATTTTGATTTCTTTTTTGATTTCTTCTGTGATTTGTTAGTTTTTCAGCAGCATATTGTTCAGCTTACATATGTTTGAATTTTTACCAGTTTTTCTCCTGTAATTGACATTTAATCTTACTTCATTGTGGTCAGAAAAGGGGCTTAGGATGATTTAATTTTTTTTTAAATTTACCAAGGCTAGATTTATGGCCCAGGATGTGATCTATCCTGGAGAAGGGTCCATGTGCACTTGAGAAAAAGGTGAAATTCAGTGTTTTGAGGTGAAATGTCCTATAGATATCAACTAGGTCTAACTGGTCTATTGTATCATTTAAAGTTTCTGTTTCTTTGTTAATTTTCTGTTTAGTTGATCTGTCCATAGATGTGAGTGGGGTATTAAAGTCTCCCATTATTATTGTGTCCTCATTAATTTCCCCTTTCATATTGTTAGCATTGACCTTACATATTACAGTGCTTCTATGTTGGGTGCATATATATTTATAATGTTATATCTTTTTCTTGGATTGATCCTCTAATCATTATGTAGTGTCCTTCTTTGTCTCTTTTCACAGCCTTTATTTTAAAGTTTATTTTATCTGACATGAGTATTGCTACTCCTGCTTTCTTTTGATCTCTATTTGCATGGAATATCTTTTTCCAGCCCTTCAGTTTCAGTCTGTATGTGTCCCTTGTTTCGAAGTGGGTCTCTTGTAGACAACATATATAGGGGTCTTGTTTTTGTATCCATTCAGCCAGGCTTTATCTTTTGGTTGGGGCATTCAATCCATTTAAATTTAAGGTAATTATTGATAAGTATGATCTCAGTGTCATTTACTTTGTTGCTTTAGGTTCGAGTTTATACACCCTTTCTGTGTTTCCTGTCTAGAGAAGGTTCTTTAGCATTTCTTCTAGAGCTGGTTCGGTGTTGCTGAATTCTCTCAGCTTTTGCATGTCTGTAAAGCTTTTGATTTCTCCTTCATATTTGAATGAGATCCTTGTTATGTACAGTAATCTGGGTTGTAGGTTTTTCTCTTTCATCACTTTAAGTATGTTCTTCCCTTCCCTTCTGGCCTGAAGAGTTTCTATTGAAAGATCCGCTGCTATCCTTACAGGAATCCCCTTGTGTATTATTTGTTCTTTTTCTCTTGCTGCTTCTAATATTTGTTCTTTGTGTTTGATCTTTGTTAATTTGATTAATATGTATCTTGGGGTGTTTTGCCTTGGGTTTATCCTGTTTGTGACTCTCTGGGTTTCTTGGACTTGGGTGACTATTCCCTTCCCCATTTTAGGAAAGTTTTCAACTATTATCTCCTCAAGTATTTTCTCATGGTCTTTCCTCTTGTTTTCTTCTGGGACTCTTATGATTCCAATGTTGGGGCATTAAACAATGTCCCAGAGGTTTCTGAGGTCGTTTGCATTTCTTTTAATTCTTTTTCTTTCCTTTCTTCCTTTCTGCTTCATTTATTTCTACTATTCTATCTTCTACCTCACTGATTCTACCTTCTGCCTCTGTTATTCTACTGTTGGTTCTCTCCAGAGAGTTTTTTTATCTCATTTATTGCATTTTTCATTGTATATTGACTCTTTTTTATGTCTTTTAGGTCCTTGTTAAACCTTTCTAGCATCTTCTCAATCCTTGTCTCCAGGCTATTTTCTGTAACTCCCATTTTGTTTTCAAGATTTTGGATCATTTTCATTATCATTATTCTGAATCTTTTATCAGATACATTCCTTTTCTCTTCTTCTTTTGATTTGTTTGGTGGGCATTTATCCTGTTCCTTTACTTGGTGAGTATTTCTCTGCCTTTTTATCTTGTTTATATTGCTGTGTTTGAGGAGGCCTTTCTGTATTCTGGCAGTTTGTGGTTCCTCTTTATTGTGGAGGTTTCTCCCTGTGGGTTGAGTTGGACTAGTGGCTTGTCAAGGTTTCCTGGTTAGGGAAGCTTATGTCAGTGTTCTGGTGGGTAGAGCTGGATTTCTTCTCTCTGAAGTGCAATGAAGTGTCCAGTAGTGAGTTTTGAGATGTCAGTGGGTTTGGTGTGACTTTGGGCACCCTGATTATTGAAACTCAGGACTATGTTCCTCTGTTACTGGAGAATTTGCATTGTATATCTTGCTCTGGAACTTGTTGGCTCTTGGATGGTGCTTGGTTTCAGTGTAGGTATGGAGGCGTTTGATGAGCTCTTATTGATTAATGTTCCCTGAATCAGGTGTTCTCAGATTTTGGACTTAAGCTTCCTGACTCTGGTTTTCAGTCTTATTCTTACAGTAGCCTCAAGATTTCTCCATCTCCTTTAGAAGACAATGGGCTGCATTTCTGGGTGCCTGATGCCCTCTGCCAGCATTCAGAAGTTGTTTTGTAGAATTTACTCAGCGTTAAAATGTTCTTTTGATGAACTTGTGGAGGAGAAAGTGGTCTCCCCGACCTATTCCTCTGCCATCTTAGGATCTCCTCCTCCATTCTGTCATTTTTGAGGATGCATCCAAGTACTGCTTTTCAAACTCTTTTTCTGATTCTGAGGGATACTCCACTTTCCTAAGGGATTCTTGCCCAAAGTAGTAGATAATGGCCATCTGAATTAAGTTCTCCCATTTCCGTCCATTTTAGTTCACTGATTCCTACGATGTCAATGTTCAATCACTGTGGTTAGTTGCTCAGTCATGTCCGACTCTTTGTGACCCCATGGACTGTAGCCCACCAGGCTCCTCTGGTCATGGGGATTCTCCAGGCAAGAATACTGGAGTAAGTTGCCATGCCCTCTTCTAGTGGATCTTCTCAACCCAGGGATCGAACCCAGGTCTTCCACAATGCAGGTGGATTCTTTACCAACTGAGCCACCAGGGAAGCCCAAGAATATACTGCATTGCCGATGGGTTCTTTACCAGCTGAGCTACCAGGGAAGCCCAGCATGGTAAGTCTCCTGACTGACCATATCTAATTTACCTTGTTTCATAGACCTAACATCTCAAGTACCTATGCAATGTAGTTCTTTATAGCATGGGTCCTTACTTTTGTCAAAGGACACATACACAGCTGATATTTTTTTCTGTTTCTGCTCAGTCACTTCATTATTTCTAGAGTTGTTCATAATTGCCCTTCACTCTTCCTCAGTAGTATTCGGACACCTTCTGATCTGAGGGTCTCATCTTCCAGTGTCATATGTTTTTGCCTTTTAATACTCTTCATGAAGTTCTTCAAGCAAGAATATGAGTTGCTTAACATTTCCTCCTTCAGTGAACCATGTTTTATCAGAATTCTTCTATGACCTGTCAGTCTTGGATGACTCATAGCTTTATTGGGACACACAGCTCCCTTTGCCACACAAGACTGAGTTCCATGAAGGAAGTTTACCTAATAGAAAAGTACAAAGAAAGCATGACTAAACACTTCACAATAAAGGAACATAACTGGACTGCAAACATATAAAATATAATAGATTTTAGTAACATATCAGTGTGATGTAAATTATCCATGGTTACATAAAATTTATGCTCACCAGATTGGTAAAAATTTTAAAGTCTGACAATATCAAGTATTGCCAAGAACATGAATCAATAGAAATTTTCATATTCTGTTAATAGAAGAATCAGTTTCCATTGAATAAAAGTAAAATATTGTCTAGTAAAACTGAATATGGGAATATCTTATGATCCAACAAAGTCCTATGCATTTTTCCAAAATGTTATACACAAAAGCTTATAACAGTAATGTTCAGGACAGTAAACTTGAATACTACCCAATAGTTCATTCACAGTTGATAGGAAAAAGAAATTGTGTCATAATCACACAATGGATTACTATGTATAACATTTTAATGATCCACAGCTACAGTCAAATATGTATGGATCTCCAAAATACAATTTTGTGAAAATGGAACAAATGACAGAAGGATATATGCATAGCATCTTAGTATTTATATAATTTCTAAAGCCAATCAAAAGTATGCAATGCATTTTTTAAGAATTGCATAGCAAGCATTAAATATTATGAAAACTAAGATAACTATTATCAAAAAATTAGAATTTCTGTTGCCTCTGCAGTGATGGGGAGAAGGAAATAGCAATGCACCCCAGTATTCTTGTCTGGAGAATCCCATGGATGGAGGAGCCTGGTGGGCTGCAGTCCATGGGGTTGCTGAGAGTCGGACACGACTGTGCGACTTCACTTTCACTTTTCACTTTCACTCATTGGAGAAGGAAATGGCAACCCACTCAAGTATTCTTGCCTGGAGAATTCCAGGGACAGAGGAGCCTAGTCGGCTGGCATTTATGGGGTCGCACAGAGTTGGACACAACTGAAGCAACTTAGCAGCAGCAACAGCTGCAGTGATGGAATTGTGATATGATTGGGAAAAATTATAAAGGGACACTGAATTTCTGGTATTCTTCTCTTTCTTAAACAGTGTAGGAAATTTGAGTGTTCTTTTAATATCATTCATTAAGCTACACAATACATTTTATGCACTCTTTTTCTGTGTGCATGATAAAAATCTTATAGTAGTCTCCTTTTGACTTTCAGTTCAAATTAAAAGTTTATGTCATGCTTTTAAGGCTCTGGGTTATCTGATCCTTCTCTATTAAATTGTTTCCTACTATTCCCTAGCATGTTCTCTACCTTCAATGTACTTTCTTATGGCATTCCCCTTAAGTTGAATGTTCCCCACCTCATTTCTATATAAACCAAATCAGTTCTCAAAGGATGACTTCTTGCACCAGTGTCTTCACAATCCAGTCTAATGCTTACTTCACCCTTCTCTGCATCCCTTTTGCTTCTCAAAAGGAGTAGCTCTTCACCAAATGATGTAGCACTTCATTGGTATCCAGTTGTTTGATACGTCTTAGCATTTGTTTCATTGGTGCTGTGTTTCTTTTCCATCTTGTTATGACCTGA
>SJYA01005615.1:1007757-1020905 GCA_006410615.1 Neotragus moschatus | reverse complement strand
GGGTATGTTCCCTTGTATGCAAGTGGACCATTAAATTTCAGAGCTGTGCACAGGCCTTCTGGCAGAACATCTTGTATGCAAGCATGCTCCACCTAAGCGGAGAGTCTTGTTTGCAGGCACATCTCCACCTCCTTGTCCGATCCACTTCTAAGATCACAACCAGTTTCCTACAAAAGGGGAAATTAATGATAACACAATAATAGTGGGAGACTTTAATACTCCACTCACACCTATGGATAGATCAACTAAACAGAAAATTAACAAGAAAACAGAAACTTTAAATGATACAATAGACCAGTAAGGCCTAACTGATATCTATAGGACATTTCGCCCCCAAACACTGAATTTCACCTTTTTCTCAAGTGCACATAGAACCTTCTCCAGGATAGATCACATCTTGGGCCATAAATCTAGCCTTGATAAATTCAAAGAATTTGAAATCATTCTAAGCATCTTTGCCGACTACAATGCAGAAAGATTAAATGTCAATTACAAGATAAAAACTAGTAAAAATCCCAACATATGGAGGCTGACCAACAGCCTGCTGACCAACCAACAAATCACAGAAGAAATCAAAAAAGAAATCAAAATATGCATTGAAACGAATGGAAATTAAAACACAACAACCCCAAACCTATGCCATACTGTAAAAGCAATGCTAAGGGGAAGGCTCATAGCAATACAGGCTTACCTCAAGAAATAAGAAAAAAGTCCAATAAATAACTTAACTTTACACCTAAAGCAACTAGAAAAGGAAGAAATGAAGAACCCCAGGGTTAGTAGAAGGAAAGAAATCTCAAAAATTAGGGCAGAAATAAATGCAAAAGAAACAAAAGGGACCATAGAAAAAAATCAACAAAACTAAAAGCTGGTTCTCTGAGAAGATTAATAAAATTTACAAATCATTAGCCAGACTCGTCAAGAATCAAAGGGAGAAGAATCAAATAAACAAAATTAGAAATGAAAATGGAGAAGTCAAAACAGATAACACAGAAATACAAAGGATCATAAGAGACTACCATCAGCAACTATATGCCAATAAAATGGACAACTTGAAAGAAATGGTCAGATTCTTAGAAAAGTACAACTTTNGAATCAAATAAACAAAATTAGAAATGAGAATGGAGAAGTCAAAACAGATAACACAGAAATACAAAGGATCATAAGAGACTACCATCAGCAACTATATGCCAATAAAATGGACAACTTGAAAGAAATGGTCAGATTCTTAGAAAAGTACAACTTTCCAAAACCGAACCATGAAGAAATACAAAATCTTACCAGATGCATCACAAGCACAGAAATTGAAACTGTAATCAAGAACCTTCCAGAAAGCAAAGGTCCAGGACCAGACAGCTTCACAGCTGAATTCTACCAAAAATTTAGAGAAGAGCTAACACCGATCCTAATCAAACTCTTCCAGAAAGTTGCAGAGGAAGGTAAATTTCTAAACTCATTCTATGAGGCTACCATCACCCTAATGATGATGGTGATGACAAAACCAGACAAAGATCCTAGAAAAAAGAAAACTACAGGCCAATATCACTGATGAACATAGATGTAAAAATCCTGTACAAAATTCTAGCAAACAGAATCCAACAATATGTTAAAATATCATACATCATGACCAAGTGGGCTTTATACCAAGTATGCAAGGATTCTTCAATATCTGCAAATCAAACAATGTAATACACCACATTAACAAATTGAAAGATAAAATCCATATAATTATCTCAATAGATGCAGAGAAAGCCTTTGACAAAATTCATCATCCATTTATGACAAAAACCCTCAAGAAAGCAGGCAGAGAAGAAACATACCTCAACATAATAAAAGCTATATATGAAAAACACACAGCAATCATTATACTCAATGGTGAAAAATTGAAAGCATTTCCCCTAAAGTCAGGAACAAGACAAGGATGCTCACTCTCACCATTATTATTCAACATAGATTTGGCAGTTTTGGCCACAGCAACCAAAGCAGAAAAAGAAATAAAATGAAGCCAGATGGGAAAAGAAGAAGTAAAACTCTCACTGTTTTAGATGATACAATCCTCTACATAGAAAACTCTAAAGACTCCACCAGAAAATTACTAGAGCTAATAAATGTATATAGTAAGGTTGCAGGATATAAAATCAACACACAGCAATACCGTGTATTCCTGTACATTAAAAATGAGAAAATAGAAATTAAGGAAACAATTCCATTCAACATTGCAGCAAAAAAAATAAAATAAAATAAAATACTTAGGAATACATCTGCCTAAAGAAACAAAAGACCTCTGTATAGAAAACTATAAAACTGATGAAAGAAATCAAAGACTACACAAATAGATGGAGAAATGTACCATGTTCATAGATCAGAAGAATCAATATATTGAAAATGAGTATACTACCCAAAGCAATCTAAAGATTCAATGCAATACCTACCACGCTACCAACAGTATTTTTCAGAGAACTAAAACCAATAATTTCACAATTTGTATGGAAATACAGAAAACATCAAATAGCCAAAGCAATCCTGAGAAAGAAGAACGGAACTGGAGGAATCAACCTGCCTGACTTCAAGCTCTACTACAAAGCTACAGTATGGTACTGGCACAAAGACAAATATAGATCAATGGAACAAAATAGAAACCCCAGAGATAAACCTACACACCTATGGACATCTTATCTTCAACAAAGGAGGCAAGAATATACAATGGAGAAAAGACAATCTCTTTAACAAGTGGTGCTGGGAAAATTTGTCAACCAGTTGTAAAATAATGAAACTAGAACACTTTCTAACACCACATACAAGAATAAATTCAAAATGGACTAAAGATCTAAATGTAAGACCAGAAACTATAAAACTCCTAGAGGAAAACAAAGGCAAAACACTCTCCGATATGAATCACAGCAGAATCCTCTATGATCCACCTCCCAGATTATTGGAAATAAAAGCAAAAGTAAACAAATGGGAACTAATTAACCTTAAAAGCTTTGGCACAACATAGGAAAATATAAGCAAGGTGAAAAGAAAGCCTTCACAATGGGAGAAAATAATGGCAAACAAAGCAACCGACAAAGAATTAACCTCAAAAATATACAAGCAACTCCTGCAGCTGAATACCAGAAAAATAAATGACCCAGTCAAAAAATGGGCCAAAGAACTATACAGACATTTCTCCAAAGAAGACATACAAATGGCTAATAAACACATGAAAAGATGCTCAACATCACTCATATTCAGAGAAATGCAAATCAAGACCACAGTGAGGTATCTTTGCACACCAGTCAGAATGGCTGCGATTCAAAAGTCTACAAGCAATAAATGGTGGAGATGGTGTGGAGAAAAGGAAACCCTCTTATACTGTTGGTGGTAATGCAAACTAGTATAGCCCCTCTAGAGAACAGTGTGGAGATTCCTTAAAAAAGCTGGAAATAAAACTACCATATGACACAGCAATCCCGCTGGTGGGCATACACACAAAGGGAACCAGAACTGAAGGAAACACATATACCCCAATGTTCATTGCAGCACTGTTTATAATAGCTAGGACATGGAAACAACCTAGATGTCCATCAGCAGGCTAATGAATGAGAAAGCAGTGGAACATATACACAATGGAATATTACTCAACCATTAAAAATAATACATTTGAATCAGTGCTAATGAGGTGGATGAAACTGGAGCCTATTGTAAAGAGTGAACTAAGCCAGAAAGAAAAATACCAATACAGTATACTAACAAATAATTATGGAATTTAGAAAGGTCATAACGATAACCCCACATGCAAGACAGCAAAAGAGACAGATGTATAGAACAGTATTTTGGACTCTGTGGGAGAGGGTGAGGGTAGGATGATTTGGGAGAATGGCATGAAAACATGTATGTTATTATATGTGAAATGGACCACCAGTCCAGATTCGATGCATGAGATAAGGTGCTCGGGGCTGGTGCACTGGGATGACCCAGAGGGATGGGATGGGGAGGGAGGTGGGAGGGGGGGTTCAGGATGGGAAACACATGTACATCCGTGGTGCATCCATGTCAGTGTATGGCAAAACCACTACAATATTGTAAAGTAATTAGCCTCAAATTAAAATAAGTTTATATTAAAAATAAAAACTAGAATCAAAGAAAAAAAATAAGTTAACGTTGGGAGGAACTGTGTATACATAGCCCAGACCAGAGAAGGAATAGGTTATAAATTTTAAGGGGCCGCCATTTAGAAAGGGATTATTCATTATTTTTCCATAACCAAGAGCTTTGTCCAATTAATAAAAATTAAGTGGAGCTAGATTTCAGATCAATGTTCACAATGACTTTCTAATATTTTGTGTTAACAAAGGATCCAGTTGATTCACAAAAGGATGACATTCTGTCACTAGAAATTTTGAAATAAAAGCAAGTAAGTCCTAAGAAGGAATACTGTAGACGTTTCTGCATAGGGAGTGAAACTGGATTAGACTAGTGATTCTCAAACCTTAAAAACTAGCACTAGGCTGTAAAAAACACAGATGCCTGGGAAATACCTAGTATATCTGTCAAGTGGACAAGGCAATATATATTTTCCAGAAAGATTACAGGATATCATGAAACTTTGTGAAGATTCTAATTCTACATAATTCTCAGTTCTCAGCATCTTTATCTGCTAGATTTCAAATCTCAATCACACTACTGTATTGTGAGCTTTATGATAAGCACTGTATCATTGTTTCCTGTGTAATGTAACGCATAGTATGTACTCAATAAATCTTAAAGATATTAAATATTTGTGAGTAGATGGATCAAAATTCTAAGCTACATTTGTGTAGAGCAAAGAAACCTTCCAAGTATCATTAATAGGAAACAAATTAAACACATATGAAAACTTAGACTTTAAAAGTTCAATACGGTGCTTAAAAGCTTATGATTTTCCACTATTTAAAGGTAGATTTCTCAAAATAGAAGGCAATGTTACTTAATTTTTTTGTGAGTAGGAAATGAAAGTAATGGAAGTTTTCTTAATTTTCTAGGGCTGCCACAACAAATTTGCTACAAAATTGGTGGCTTTAAATAACTGAAATTTACTCTCTCACACTTCTGGAGACCAGAAATCAGAAATCAGGGTGTCCATAGAGCTTGGCTTCCTACAAAAGTGCTCGGGGATAACCTTTCCCTGCCTCTTTCAACTTTGGCTGGCTCCTGGAGTTCCTTGGTTTGTGGTGGTATCACTCCAATCTCTATCTCTGTCTTCATGTGGGATTCTCCTCTGTGTCTCTTAGTCTCAAATATTCCTCTCCTTTCTCTTATAAAGACTACACTTATTAGATTTAGGGCCCAACTATAAATTCAAGATGATGATCTCATTTTGATATCCTTAACTTAATTATATCTTCAAGGACTCTATTTCCAAATAAGGTCAGATGCACTAGTACAGGCTGGGTGTTGGTATGGGGGTAAGAACTTGGATATATCTTTTGGAGGAAAATTCAACCCCTCACCAGGGTTTCCCTGGTGGCTCAGATGGTAAAGCGTCTGCCTGCAATGCAGGAGACCTGGGGTTCAATTCCTGGGTCAGGAAGATCCCCTGGAGAAGGAAATGACAATCCACTCCATCATGATTGCCTGGAAAATCCCATGGATGGAGGAGCCTGATAGGCTACAGTCCATGGAGTCATAAAGAGTTGGACATGACTGAGTGACTTCACTTTCACTTTTCTACCCATCATAGGAGAATATATTCATATAACTTCTAAAGATAATAGCTAACATTTAGTAAGTGCATACTAGAGACAAGGTAGTCTTTAAAGCACTTTTTAACTGTAGCAACTCATTTAATTCTCATGATCACCAGATAAGATGTAAATTGAAGCACAGAGAGGCATTTTACTTCTCAGTATCACATAGTGGTAAGCAAGTGGTGGAGTTAGGTTTCAAAGCCATTCTGACTCTAGAACTCATGCCCTTAATTATTCAACTATGCTGCTTCCTAATTATTGTTAATGCAAAACTATCAGTAGTAAAAACATGTGTGTGCTGTGCTTAATTGCTCAATCATGTCCAACTCTTTGCTAACTCATGGACTGTAGCCACCAGGCTCCTCTGTCCAAGGGAATTCTCCAGGCAAGAATACTGGAGTGGGTTGCCAGTGCCCTCCTGCGGGGGATCTTCCCAACCCAGGGATCAAACCCAGGTTTCCTGCATTGCAGGTGAGTTCTTTACCATTTTAGAGACAAGAGTAGATATCCTTGTTGAAAGCTATGCACTAGGCCTTGAGATTAGTGCTAAATATGGATTACATCATCTGACCTTCACAATAACTTTGTAAGGAAATTACATTTATGTTATTTGTGTAGTTTATAGTCAAGAAAACTAAAGCACTGAGGGCTTAATAAAGTTTCCAGTGCTTACACACACACACACACACACACACACACACACACACAGAGAAAGAGAGAAGATGTGATAGATTCAAAATTAAGTGACTTGATTCTCAATGTAGTGTGCTTAACAACTCTACGACACTGATTCTAAGATGGAAACTTTCATTTATTCATCATTTATCTCTGTTTTCCTTAGTTCCTGTGTATATTATGTGTGCAGTGAAATTTTACTGAATGAATCAATGAATTAGGGTAACAGTTCTACAAAATCATATTTTTTCCAGAGTCTCAGCCTGTTTCATTGTTCTTATTTCTCATGGTGTCATTCTATGTCTGACTCTATCTCTTCTTTCTTGCCTATATGTCAGTATTGAAAAGTATGTCATTCTTCAAGGACTTCTTTAATGCAGCCAGATAGATCTATGGAAGGGAGATTCTTGAGATATGTCCACAGGGAGATATGCTCCAAACAAGCATTCTCTCCAAATCAATCCAATTCAAATCATAGGCCTATCAAACAATTTTTGAGAATCAACTGGAAGCCACACCAAATACACTGAAAGTATTGTTCTAGGATAGCTCATATGCCAGATCAACTGAATGTCATCTTCCCTACTATGCTCATATTTCAACTATCAAGTCAATATATGTTTAAAAATCATCCAATTAATGCCTAAGGATGGTTTAAAGTAACATACTATCCATCAGCCTTGGTTTACTGTCTGTTTTAGAAACTAATAATCAGTGTAAAGATCTAACTTTAAATACAGATATTATTTTTAATAAACACTAATAAGAAATTAGAGGTAAAATTAAATTTACAGCAGTATCCCTGATCCTGAAGGTAGACTTTGTAAATATCAGCAGGAATGCCAAGCATATTACAAAATGTGAAGTCAAGTGGGCCTTAGAAAGCATCACTATGAACAAAGCTAGTGGAGGTGATGGAATTCCATTGAGCTATTTCAAATCCTGAAAGATGATGCTATGAAAGTGCTGCACTCAATATGCCAGCTAATTTGGAAAACTCAGCAGGGGCCACAGGACTGGAAAAGGTCAGTTTTCGTTCCAATCTCAAAGAAAGTCAATGCCAAAGAACGCTCAAACTACCGCACAATTGCACTCATCTCACATGCTAATAAAGTAATGCTCAAAATTCTCCAAGCTAGGCTTCAGCAATACGTGAACCGTGAACTCCCTGATGTTCAAGCTTGTTTTAGAAAAGGCAGAGGAACAAGAGATCAAATTTCCAATATCTGCTGGATCATGTAAATAGCAAGAGAATTCCAGAAAAACATCTATTTCTGCTTTATTGACTATGCCTAAGCCTTTGACTGTGTAGATCACAATAAACAGTGGAAAATTCTGAAAGAGATGGGAATACCAGACCACCTGACCTGCCTCTTGAGAAATCTGTATGCAGGTCAGGAAGCAACAGTTAGAACTGGACATGGAACAACAGACTGGTTCCAAATAGGAAAAGGACTACATTAAGGCTGTATATTGTCACCCTGCTTATTTAACTTCTATGCAGAGTACATCATGAGAAATGCTGGACTGGAAGAAACACAAGCTGGAATCAAGATTGCTGGGAGAAATATCAATAACTTCAGATTTGCAGATGACACCACCCTTATGGCAGCAAGTGAAGAGGAAATAAAGGGCCTCTTGATGAAAGTGAAAGAGGAGAGTGAAAAAGTTGGCTCAACATTCAGAAAACGAAAATTGTGGCATCCAGTCCCATCACTTCATGGGAAATAGATGGAGAAACAGTAGAAAGAGTGTCAGACTTTATTTTGGAGGGCTCCAAAATCACTGAAGATGGTGACTGCAGCCATGAAATTAAAAGATGCTTACTCCTTGGAAGAAAAGTTATGACCAACCTAGATAGCATATTCAAAAGCAGAGACATTACTTTGCTGACTAAAGTCCGTTTAGTCAAGGTTATGGTTTTTCCTATGGTCATGTAGGGATGTGAGAGTTGGACTGTGAAGAAGGCTGAGCTCCAAAGAATTGATGCTTCTGAACTGTGGTGTTGGAGAAGACTCTTGAGAGTCCCTTGGACTGCAAGGAGATCCAGCCAGTCCATTCTGAAGGAGATCTACCCTGGGATTTCTTTGGAAGGAATGATGCTAAAGCTGAAACTCCAGTACTTTGGCCACCTCATGCGAAGAGTTGACTCATTGGAAAAGACTCTGATGCTGGGAGGGATTGGGGGCAGGAGGAGAAGGGGACAGCCAAGGATGGGATGGCTGGATGGCATCACTGACTCGATGGACATGAGTCTGAGTGAACTCTGGGAGTTGGTGATGGACAGGGAGGCCTGGCATGCTGCGACTCATGGGGTCACAAAGAGTCAGACACGACTGAGTGACTGACCTGAACTGAACTGAACTGAACAGGGGGTCAATATTCACATTATATTCTACAGGAATGGCATCCTCTGGAGTTGTAAAGTGCACAACCAGCAGGGCAGTATCTGAAGACGCTGGTCAGCAGAATTGATTTAGGGTAACAAAGGACCAATGCAAAGAAAACAACAGATTGCAAAAGAGTGCTGATCCATACCAGTGATATATCAAGTTTTTTCAAAGTCAAAGAGACTGCTACACTTGCAGCTTGTTAAAATTGAGTACTAGTCTGACCTGGCTTTGATGAGCTGAGGGAATTCTAGTGAAGGGCAAAGCTCAAAAATTGGGAGTTTTATCTGAACCTTTTCTCAGCTCTTCAAACCACCAGGTGCTAGATACCTCATGGGAACTAGCTTTCTTGTGAGATTTTTTGTAATTTCCATTAAAGGTTGTTAAGAAGGGAGAAAATATCTTAAGAGACTAACTGAATGCACTCCAGTACTTCTAATAACAGCAGGAAACCTGGCCATGCATAAAGACCTATGAGATCAAAGTCAGCTGTGCAAACAAGGAGGTATCTATGCTAGTCCTGAGCTTTCAATTCCAGGCACTTACTCCCTTTCTATCTCCTGTGATAGGGACAACTGCTATACATTTCACCTAAACTCAGATTTTCTGTTCTATTTGACTGTTGCCTGCATCTGTGAACTCTTTTCCAACGACTGACTAGCATTTACTTTGTATCTAAAAATAGCTTTGGCTGGGTTTTTGTTTGAACATGCAGTGTGCCATAAATGGTAAAATTGAGACACTGACTGAAAAAATTTCCACTTCACTGAGTGCCACCATGTGTGACAGAGGGATATAAATAACCTTGTTTGTTGTCTCAATGCTGGGAATCAAACCCAGGACTGTCTGATACTAGATCTCATGCTATTAACTCTATTAACTGCTGAACTCTACCTTGGCTTTTTTTATGATTTATTTATTATTTTCATGACTCCATTATCATATTTAATCCTCACTGTGAAAAGAAAAGTTACAAAAGCTTTTGTAATTAAATGAGAGTTAATGAATCATCATTATTTCCTTTTTTTTTTTTTTGGTTGATTGCTATTTCTTTTTAATTTATTTTTAATTGGGAAAAATTGCTTTATTGTGCTGTGTTGACTTTGTGTTGATCAATATTGTGTTGATTTATGCCATACAACAACATGAATCAGCCATAATTATATATATATATCACCTCTCTCTTGAGCATCCCTCCACTTTCCCATTTTCACACCACTAAGTCATCACAGAGTGCCAGGCTAGGCTCCCTGTGTTATGTAGTAACTTCTCACCAGCTATTAGTTTACACATGGTAGTAGTGTATATATGTCAATGCTACTTCATTTGTCCGACTCTCTCTGTCCTCCACTGTGTCCACAGACCATTCTGTATATCTACGTCTCCATTCCTTCCCTGCAAATAGGCTCATCAATACCACTTTTCTAGATTCAATATATATGCATTACTATATGATACTTATTTTTTCTCTTTGACTCACTTCACTTTGTATAACAGGCTCTAGGTTCATCCAACTCACTAGAACTGACTCAAATTCATCCTTTTGTGTGGCTTAATAATATTCTATTGTACACATAGACCACATTTTTTAATCCATTCGTCTATTGATAGACAAGTTGCTTCCATGTCCTAGCTACTGTAAATAGTGCTGCAATGAACTCTGGGGTACATGTGTCCTTTTCAATGATAGTTTTCTCAGGGTATATGCCTAGTAGTATGATTGCTGAGTCATTTGGTAGCTTTATTCTTTTTTTTTTTTTTTAAGGAATCTACATACTGTTCTCCATAGTGGCTGGATCAATTTACATTCCCACTAAGAGCACAAGAGGGTTCCCTTTTCTCCATATGTTCTCCAATGTTTATTGTTTGTAGATGTTTTGGTGATGGCCATTCTGACTGATGTGAAGTGATACAGTATTGCAGTTTTACTTTGCATTTCTCTAATAATGAGTGATGCTGTGCTTTTTTTTCATGTGCTTATGGAAAGTACAGCAAACATTGGAGTTGCATCTGATTCTGAATTGCAAATAACACACAGTTGAAGCATCACTAAACTTCAACATCACCAACATGAGACAGAATGATACTAAAATGTTTGGAGTATTTTAAGCTTCTCTGATTCTCTAGGCTCCCAAGGGCTTGGGGGCTGTTTGAAGGAGATTAAATCTTTTCTTACCTATTTTCACCAGTCCCTGGATGATTCATCCCTCCCAGATTTCTGTGTTTTCCCTGATATTAACAATATGATAGAGATCCAACGGTATTGAACTTTAGGGATGGACATATAACAGGTCTTGGGAATTCATAAGGCACAGCAACATTTTATATGTTCCTTAGGTAGAAATCTGTGAAGACAATAATGATAGGGATTTGATTTATGTCAGCTATGTATCAGTCATATGGTCATGTCTGTTTCTTATAACAATCCAATAATAGGCAATACGAGTTCCATTTAGTGAAGAAAACTCAGTCTCAGGGATATTTTAAGACTCACAAATTGAACAATATTCCTTTGATTTGGGTGTCAGGTCCAAATTCCATCCTTGGAGGGAAGCAAAAGCAGTGTTGCTGATTCCCAAGCTAATTTTTTCTCTCTTTTAATCTATATTCTTTCTTTCTTAATACCAAAAGCAAGAAAAAAAAGTATAAACTGAAATTTCTTAAATCACAGAAATCCCCCAGTGTGGTTTTCTGAGTTAAGTTCAATATTCAGTCAAATGTTCAAGTGAATTGATAGTCCAGCAGCTTTGGTGTGTTTTCTTCTTCTTGCATGCTTTTTAGTCTCTCTTTTTCCTTTCAGTTCAGTTCAGTTCAGTCGCTCAGTTGTGTCCAACTCTTTGCGACCCCATGAATCACAGCACGCCAGGCCTCCCTGTCCATCACCAACTCCCAGAGTTCACTCAGACTCACGCCCATCGAGTCCGTGATGCCATCCAGCCATCTCATCGTCGGTCGTCCCCTTCTCCTCCTGCCCTTAATCCCTCCCAGTATCAGAGTCTTTTCCAACGAGTCAACTCTTCACATGAGGTGGCCAAAATACTGGAGTTTCAGCTTTAGCATCATTCCTTCCAAAGAACACCCAGGACTGATCTCCTTTAGAATGGACTGGTTGGATCTCCTTGCAGTCCAAGGGACTCTCAAGAGTCTTCTCCAACACCACAGTTCAAAAGCATCAATTCTTCAGCACTCAGCTTTCTTCACAGTCCAACTCTCACATCCCTACATGACCATAGGAAAAACCATAGCCTTGACTAGACGGACCTTTGTTGGCAAAGTAATGTCTCTGCTTTTGAATATGCTATCTAGGTTGGTCATAACTTTTCTTCCAAGAAGTAAGCGTCATTTAATTTCATGGCTGCAATCACCATCTGCAATGATTTTGGAGCACCCAAAAATAAAGTCTGACACTGTTTCCACTGTTTCCCCTTCTATTTCCAACCCCCAGTTTGTTCTCTGTCTATGAGTTGACAGAGGTGAGGAGGATGAAGAATTGACAAAATAGGTGAAGGATATTAAGAGGTACAAACTTGCAGCTATGAAATGAGTAAGTCAGGGGATATAGTATATACATAGGGAATATAGTCAATAATGTAGCCACTTTGTGTTTTGATAGATGGTAACTGGTCTTACTATGCTGATCATTTTATATTGTATAAAAATGTTAAGTCACTATGCAATATATCTGAACCTCATATAACACTGTATGTTGATTATAACTCAGTAACTCCCCCAGTTATTTTTATTCTTGGAGATTTTTAAAATCTATTATGAAAAGCGAATGCTGATATAGCATCATAGGAACACATAAAAATCCATTTATTCTTTCTCCACTGCTTTTTTGTAATGAATTACCAAAAAGGTAGAATAATTTATGGGCATCCTGCTCTCCAATTGTCCACCCTAATATCAGATGGAAAGTATTTCCTCATTAAGAAAGAGTTACCAAAATATATTAATTTCTTCATGTGAATAAAATTAAAAATGCTAAAGTGTTTGGTGATAATTTTATCCCTGCATGCTGCTAGGTTGCCATACCTCCAAGACCAGCTAGTTTGAATATTTCTGTCAGTTTCTTTAATGACAGATCCAACTGACCCTTCATCACTATCCCTCTTTCCCTTTCCCTACCCTCACATCTCCCACTTTCCTCTAAGTTTCTCATTCTATCAAACCAATTCAATCACAAAGACCTTTAAGTGTACATTAAAGTAACGAAATTCTGCTGCTTTATGGCATCTAACTTTCAACTGAAATTTTATATTGCTAGGCCCTGTTGACATTCACCTTTGCTTTGCCCTTAGGATATATGAAATTCATTCATGAATTTTAAGGAGTATTCTTTCTCTTGATCCCTCAGCTCGGGAAACATCTCGCT
>SJYA01005615.1:996797-1007574 GCA_006410615.1 Neotragus moschatus | reverse complement strand
CTCTAAGAAGCTGTAACCATTTTTTTTGGGGGGGGGGCTTGAAGAATTTATATGGCTGAGGATCCACTGTACTTCCTCTGAAATATTAGCAAATAGCAGTGCAATTAATCTTACAGAGAAATTTAAAAAAATTCAAATACTGGCAGAAATCTTAGAGAAAATAATTTATCTTTTAAGTTATTTCATTTATTACATTTTTAATAATGTAATTTTATGAATGTCTAATCTTTTAATTTTATGTCTTCTATTATATTATCTTCTAAAAATTTCGTGTTAGCTTACACACAGAGGACAGTGTGGTAACTTGGGTATTGTGATTTATGCTCCCTCTTTTGAGGTACAACTGAACTTACAAAGAAGTTGGTTTGTGTTTTCAACAAAATTTTGAATGCCCATTCGTAAGTATATTGTCCTTCTCCTGAGGCCTCCCTTTCATAACAGGTAAGGCATATAAGTGAGAAATAGATTTAAGGGACTAGATCTGATAGATAAAATGCCTGATGAACTATGGACTGAAGTTCATGACATTGTACAGGAAACAGGGATCAAGACCATTCCCAAGAAAAAGAAATGCAAAAAATCAAAATGGCAGTCTGAGGAGGCCTTACAAATAGCTGTGAAAAGAAGAGAAGAAAAAGCAAAGGAGAAAAGGAAAGATATAAGCATCTGAAAGCAGAGTTCAAAGAATAGCAAGGAGAGATAAGAAAGCTTTCCTCAGTGATCATTGCAAAGAAATAGAGGGAAACAATAGAATGGGAAAGACTAGAGATCTCTTAAAAAAATTAGAGATAGAAAGGGAACATTTCATGCAAAGATGGGCTTGATAAAGGACAGAAATGGTATGGAGCTAACAGAAGCAGAAGATATTAAGAAGAAGTGGCAAGAATACACAGAACTGTACAAAAAAGATGATCACGACCAAGAAATCATGATAATGTGATCACTCTCCTAGAGCCAGACATCCTGGAGTGTGAAGTCAAGTGGGTTTTAGAAAGCATCACTATGAACAAAGCTAGTGGAAGTGATGGGATTCCAGTTGAGCTATTTCCAATCCTGAACGATGATGCTGTGAAAGTGCTGCACTTAATATGTAAGAAAATTGGAAAACTCAACAGTGGCCACAGGACTGGACAAGGTCAGTTTTCATTCCAATCCCAAAGAAAGGCAATGCAATAGAATCCTCAAACTACCACACAATTGCATTCATCTCAGTTCAGTTTCAGTTCAGTCATTCAGTCGTGTCTGACTCTGCAACCACAGCATACCAGGCCTCCTTGTCCATCACCAACTGCCAGAGCTTACCCAAACCCATATCTATTGAGTCAATGATGCCATCCAACCATTTCATCCTCTGTCATCCTCTTCTCCTCCTGCCCTCAATCTTTCCCAGGATCAGGGTCTTTTCAAATGAGTCAGCTCTTCACATCAGATGGTCAAATATTGGAGTTTCAGCTTTAGCATCTGTCCTTTCAATGAATATCCAAGACTAATCTCCTTTAGGATGGACTATTTGGATCTCCTTGCAGTCCAAGGGACTCAAGAGCCTTCTCCAACACCGCAGTTCAAAAGCATCAATTATTAGTCCTCAGCTTTTTTTATACTCCAACTCTCACATCCATACATGACTACTGGAAAAACCATAGCTTTGACTAGATGGACCTTTGTTAACAAAGTAATGTCTCTGCTTTTTAATATGCTGTCTGGGTTGGTCAAAACTTTCCATCCAAGGAGTAAGCATCTTTTAATTTCATTGCTCCAATCACCATCTACAGTGATTTTGGAGCCAAGAAAAATAAAGTCAGCCACTGTTTCCAGTGTTTTTTCATCTATTAGCCATGAAGTGATGGGACCAGATGTCATGATCATAGTTTTCTGAATGTTGAGCTTTCAGCCAACTTTTTCATTCTCCTCTTTCACTTTCATCAAGAGACTCCTTAGTTCTTCTTCATTTTCTGCCATAAGGGTGGTGTCATCTGCATATCTGAGGTTATTGCTATTTCTCCCAGCAATCTTGATTCCAGCTTGTGCTTCCTCCAGCCCAGCATTTCTCATGATGCACTCATCTCACATGCTAGTAGTGTAATGCTCAGAAATCTCCAAGCCAGGCTTCAGCAATACATGAAATGTGAACTTTCAGATATTCAAGCTGGATTTAGAAAAGGCAGAGATCAAATTGCCAACATCTGCTGGATCATGGATAAAGCAAGAGTTCCAGAAAAAAATCTATTTCTGCTTTATTGACTATGCCAAAGCCTTTGACTGTGTGGATCACAATAAATTCTGAAAAATTCTTCAAAAGATGAAATTAACAGGCCACCTGACCTCTGTTTTAAGAAACCTGTATGCAGGTCAGGAAGCAAGAGTTAGAACTGAACATGGAACAACACACTGGTTCCAAATAAGAAAAGGAGTATCATGTCATCTGGTCCCATCACTTCATGGCAAATAGATGGGGAAACAGTGGCAGACTTTATTTTGGGGGGCTCCAAAATCACTGCAGATGGTGATTGCAGCCATGAAATTAAAAGACATTTTCTCCTTGGAAAGAAAGTTATGACCAACCTAGACAACATATTAAAAAGCAGAGACATTACTTTGCTAACAAAGGTCCATCTACTCAAGGCTATGTTTTTTCCAGTAGTCATGTAAGGATGTGAGAGTTGGAGTATGAAGAAAGATGAGCACCAAAGAATTTATGCTTTTGCACTGTGGTTTTGGAAAAGACTCCACCTGATGCGAAGAGCTGACTCATTTGAAAAAACTCTGATGCTGGGAAAGATTGAGGGCAGGAGGAGAAGGAGACAACAGAGGATGAGATGGTTGCATGGCATCACTGACTCAGTGGACATGAGTTTGGATAAATTCCAGGAGTTGGTGATGGACAGGGAGGCCTGGCATGCTGCAGTTCATGGGGTCACAAAGAGCCAGACACGATTGAGTGACTCAACTGAACTGAACTGAAGGCATTATTAGACAGGCACATGGGGGTAAGGTGTACTACTCATTTCTTAGAAACCCCAGTGCAAAGGATGGTGGGGGCCAGCATGAGGAACTCCACCCATGGCAAAGGTCATGAGGAAGGAGGCTTCGGCATACGCAAAGGCAGGATCGAGCCTCAAGAAAACCCACTGTTCCTGAGCATCTACCCCCCAAATCAGAATCTACCTGCTTTACTATTTCATGCTCTCACCTATACCTCTGACTTTATGGGGGGGCTGACCCCCATTACCTCTCTTGGAGAAGGAGTTAACTTACAGCTCCAAGTCAATAAAAATTCCTGGGCATGACAAGAGTGTTTCAACTTATGAACACCTCTGAAGGTTATCTAACCTGCCTCTACAGGTTTGTCCGGCCACATGTGATTGTTTACAGCCTCCCAACCATAAGAGGCATGATTTATTTTAGACTTACTTAAAGGCAGATTCTTTTGGGAAGTTAGAATTTATTAGTATAGTGGGTTGGTTAGGAATTATATTGGTAAGGGTTTTTCATTTGTTGTGCCAATAATTGCTGCTAATTCCCTGCCCTGGGTGTGACAAGGGTGTCTCNACAAACATCTCCTGCAGCTCAATTCTAGAGAAATAAATGACCCAATCAAAAAATGGGCCAAAGAACTAAACAGACATTTCTCCAAAGAAGACATACAGATGGCTAATAAACACATGAAAAGATGCTCAACATCACTTATTATCAGAGAAATGCAAATCAAAACCACAATAAGGTAAAATCTCAGACTGCTCAGAATGGCTGCTATCAGAAAGTCTACAAAGAATAAATGCTGGAGAGGGTGCAGAGTAAAGGAAACACTCTTACACTTTTGGTGGGTATGCCACCTAATACAGCCACTATGGAGAAGTGTGGTGATTCCTTAAAACCTGGGAATAGAACTGCCTTATGACCCAGCAATCCCACTACCGGGCATACACACTGAGGAAACCAGAATTGAAAGAAACACGTGTACCCCAATAGCCAGGACATGCNCTTACACTTTTGGTGGGTATGCCACCTAATACAGCCACTATGGAGAAGTGTGGTGATTCCTTAAAACCTGGGAATAGAACTGCCTTATGACCCAGCAATCCCACTACCGGGCATACACACTGAGGAAACCAGAATTGAAAGAAACACGTGTACCCCAATAGCCAGGACATGCAGCAACCTAGATGTCCATCAGCAGATGAATGGATAAGAAAGCTGTGGTATATATACACAAAGGAGTATTACTCAGCTATTTAAAAGAATGCATTTGAATCCATTCTAATGAAGTGTTTGAAACTGGAGCCTATACAGAATGAAGTATGTCAGAATATTAATGTATATATATGAAATTTAGAAAGATGGCTACGATGACCCTCTATGTGAGATAGCAAAAGAGACATACATGTAAAGAATAGACTTTTGGGATTTGTGGAAGAAGGCAAGGGTGGGATGATTTGAAAGAATAGCATTGAAACATGTATATTGTCATATGTGAAATAGATCATCAGTCCAGATTCGATGCATCAGACAGAGTGCTCAGGGCTGGTGCACTGGGATGACCCTGAGGGATGGGTTGGGGAGGTAGGTGAGAGGGAGTTCAGGATGGGCAACACGTACACCCATGGCTGATTCATGTCAATATATGGCAAAAACCACTAGAATATTGTGAAGTAATTAGCTTCCAATTAAAATAAATTAATTAATTAAAAAAAGAAAATATGATTGAGAAATAAAATATAGATATTTTAGAATATCATTCAGCCACAAAAAGGAAATACAACAACGTGGATATACCTCAAGAGCTCTATGCTAAGTTAAATAATTCAGGCAGAGAAAATAAAATACTTTATGACATCACTTATATGTGGAATCTTTGCATCCTGATACGAAGAGCTGACTCATTGGAAAAGACCCTGATGCTGGGAAAGATTGAGGGCAGGAGGAGAAGGGGAAGACAGAGGAATAGATGGTCAGATGGCATCATCCACTTGATGAACATGGGTTTGGGTGGACTCCAGGAGTTGGTGATGGACAGGGAGGCCTGGCATGCTGTGTTTCATGGGGTTGCAAAGAGTCAGACATGACTGAGTGACTGAACTGAACTGAACTGATATGTGGAATCTAAAAAGCCAAACACATAGAAGCAGATAGTATAATATAATGGTGTTTGTCAGGGGATTTCGGGTAGAAGAAATGAAGTAAAGATGGTCAAAGTATACAAACTTACAGTTTTAAGAGGAATAAGTTCCCAGGGATCTAATATACAGCATGATGCCTAGAGTTAACAATATTGTGTTGAACTTAAAATTTGCTATAGGAGTAGATTTTAAAAATTCTCATAGTAAAAACATCAAAATGCTAATTGTATGAGGTGAAGGATGTGTTAACTAAACTTATTGTGGTAAATATTTTACAATATATATGTGTATTAAATTATTACATTTACAACTTAGACAATGTTATATGTCAATTATAACTAAATAAATCTGAGAAAAAAAGACAGAGAAAACAGAAAAGATTTTGCCACCAAGACTGAAATCAAAGAAAAGATATTTTAAAATTATATATTTAGCAGAAAGCCATTTGTTCTACAGTGATATTCAAAAATAACTATATAAATGTATAGAGAAAATAGGAAAGATTTTTATTTTTTGTTGTTTGACAATAATTTTTGGTTTAAGGGAGAAATTCACATCTTTATAGAATTCATTGAAAAAACCACTCAGCTTTTATCAGTCCTTTGCATGAGTTTCTTACAGCAACAAAAATGAAGCTCTTTTAAGTGTTTGAACTAGGTTTCCCAGGAATTTGTCAAATGTACTGATTTTGAGTAGGGAACAAGTTGGTCTCAGCTGAAAGGAAGTGGAGATATAGAAACAGCAAAGATATAAGGCTATTTTAGAATGCTGTCTCAGGCTGCAACAGGTTATGAATTAAAGGTGAATGACTCTTCTGTGCATATATAACAGGAAAGGTATAATACATTTCTTGAAGCTTTAGGATGACTCTCTGGGAAGTTTATTATTCCCTTCACATATTTTCTTTTAAAATCACACAGTAAAATCTGAATATTTTTCTTTGAAAATTTCTAGCTGCACAGGTATAGTTAAAGTAAAGCTTGCCATATTTCCCTTACTTTCTTTTTCAATCTTGCTCCCTTGCTTGGAGATAACCACTGTTTATGATTTGACGCTAACGTCCTTCCTGTACTTTTCCAATGTATTTTCATAATTATATGTTCCTGAATGTAGTGTTTCTCCTGACTTGTTTCTTTTCTTTTGAAACTACATTTAAGTACATTTTAATTTGAACCTTCATTAGAGTAAAGTGACATATTTCATATATAGTAAATAATATAACAGAAAATTTAAGGTATTGAAATCATATAGTTGAATTCTTCTATCACGAAGAATTAAGTTCTCAGTGCCATGCTAGGTTTATGTGTGGGAAAATTAAAATAGATTAAAATATGTTTTGTGAAAGTGAGACTTACCATAGACCTTGACAAATTGTCAACCATAAGAAAGTGAAGGTTAAGATTTATGACATTTCAGTTGAGGGAAACAGCATGAAAAGCACAGGAATAAACATAATGAGTCTGAAGGATAATAAGCCAAAGCTATCTAGTCTTGATGCAGAAGTCAGTGTGGAACATACTCATGTTTGCCAGTAAATTAGGAAATACATCCTAATGGTGCTAATGAAAATGGACTGCAGATAAGAGAGCCTTGATTCTAGAACAATAAATGAGTTGGCAGTGGAAAAAAAAATCAGATATGGGTTTTGGGACATTCTGGACTAGCACTGTGGGAATACAGAAGTTAACCTGAGACATTCCTGAAAGAAAAAAAAGAAATTGTTTTTTGATAGAGAGATTAAGCTTGATAGAGGGGTTAAGAAAAACAGTGACTCAAAAATGAATCCAGAGGTTTAAATTTCAAAATAGTGGTCATATTCAAAAAGAAAAGGAAAGAGTCTGGCAATGGCAAGAATGGAAGGAATGGAGAGGGAGTTTAAATTACTTATAATGAAGAATGCCTAAAATGTTTATTTTAAGCAGAAAATGCACAATTTACTCTTCTAAATTATATAAAGAATTGTTTTATTATTTATCCTATATACTTCATGGCAGATAGATGGAGAAACAGTGGAAACAGTGACAGACTTTATTTTGGGGGGTTCCAAAATCGCTGCAGATGGTAACTGCAGCCATGAAATTAAAAGACACTTGCTTCTTGGAAGAAAAGTTCCAACCTAGACAGCTTATTAAAAAGCAGCAACATTACTTTGCAAAAAAAGGTCTGTCTAGTCAAAGCTATTTTTTTTTCTGTAGTCATGTATGGATGTGGGAGTTGGACCATAAAGAAGCTGAATGCTGAAGAATTGACACTTTTGAACTGTGGTGTTGGAGAAGGCTCTTGAGAGTACCTTAGAGAGCAAGGAGATTCAACCAGTCCATCCTGAATATTCACTAGAAGGACTGATGCTGAAGCTGAAACTCATACTTTGGCCACCTGATGCAAAGAGCTGACTTATTTGAAAAGATACTGATTCTGGGAAAGATTAAAGGTGGGAGGAGAAGGGGACGACAGAGGATGAGATGGTTGGATGGCATCACCAACTCAATGGACATGAGTTTGAGTAAACTCCAGGAGTTGGTGATGGGCAGAGAGGCCTGGCGTGTTGCAGTACATGGGGTTGCAAAGAGTCGGACATGACTGAGTGACTGAACTAAACTGAACTGATTGTCTCCTAGACCCTTACACTTGAAAGTCAAGAGTTTCACATTTAATAACAAGTCACTGTTTGGAATTATGAAGAACTGGGTCATGAAACGGTCTTGAAATCACATTACGGTTCCACAGTTATTCACGTATGCCTTACTAGTATTGTTACAACCTTTGATATATTGGAAGCGTGTAAAGAGAGTCACTGTATTTCAAATATTTTTTAGGCCTAGGGACATTTCCTGTTTTAACATATCAGGGAACAGCAGAGATAACAGGTAGCTCCTTAGCCAGATGGGATAATGGATAACTGAAGGAAAACAAAATCTCTATAGAAAGTTTTCCACTGTGATGTGAGATGTGAAGAAAGCCCTCCATACTTAGGCCTCTGGGGTTATAGCATCCTGGAATGGATGACATGAGAAAAGATGAAAAATTATTTTTGTCCTCCCCCACCCACACAGGGGCGGCAGCTATGTGGCACAGGAGCAGCCAGAGGAGCAACCCCACGTTCAAGGTCAGGAGCAGCGACTGTGAGGAGCTATCCCGCGTTCAAGGTCAGGAACGGTGGCTGTGAGGAGATACCCTATGTCCAAGGCCCCATGTCCAGGTAAAGAGCAGCAGCTGTGCTTTGAAGAGAAACCCCATGTCCAAGGTAAGAGAAACCCAAGTAAGATGGTAGGCACTGAGAGAGGGCATAAGAGGGCAGACAGACTGAAACCACAATCACAGACAACTAGCCAATCTGATAACATGGACCACAGCCTTGTTGAACTCAATGAAAATAAGCCATGCCATCTGGGGCACACAAGATGGTCTCACGTGGTCATGGTGGAGAGGTCTGACAGAATGTGGACCACTGGAGAAGGGAATGGCAAACCACTTCAGTATTCTTGCCTTGAGAACCCCATGAACAGTGTGAAAATGCAAAAAGATTGGACACTGAAAGAGGAACTCCCCAGGTCTGAAGGTGCCCAATACGCTACAGGAGATCAGTGGAAAAATAATTCCAGAAAGAAATAAGGGATGGAGCTATTCCAAATCCTGAAAGATGATGCTGTGACAGTGCTGCACTCAATATGCCGGCATATTTGGAAAATTCAGCAGTGGCCACAGGACTGGAAAATTCAGTTTTCATTCTAATCCTAAAGAAAGGTAATGCCAAAGAATGCTCAAACTACCGCATAATTGCACTCATCTCACATGCTAGTAAAGTAATGCTCAAAATTCTCCAAGCCAGTACGTGAACTGTGAACTTCCAGATGTTCAAGCTGGTTTTAGAAAAGGCAAAGGAACCAGATATCAAATTGCTAAAATCCACTGGATCATGGAAAAAGCAAGAGTTTCAAGAAAGCATCTATTTTTGCCTTATTGACTATGCCAAAGCCTTTGACTGTGTGGATCACAATAAACTGTGGAAAATTCTGAAAGAGATCGGAATAGCAGACCACCTGACCTGTCTCTTGAGAAACTTGTATGCAGGTCAGGAAGCAATAGTTAGAACTGGACATGGAACAACAGACTGGATCCAACTAGGAAAAGGAGTACATCAAGGCTGCATATTGTCACCCTGCTTATTTAATTTTTATGACGAATACCTCATGAGAAACGCTGGGCTGGAAGAAACACAAGCTGGAATCAAGATTGCTGGGGGAAATATCAGTAACCTGAGCTATGCAGATGACACCACCCTTATGGCAGAAAGTGAAATNCTGGATCCAACTAGGAAAAGGAGTACATCAAGGCTGCATATTGTCACCCTGCTTATTTAATTTTTATGACGAATACCTCATGAGAAACGCTGGGCTGGAAGAAACACAAGCTGGAATCAAGATTGCTGGGGGAAATATCAGTAACCTGAGCTATGCAGATGACACCACCCTTATGGCAGAAAGTGAAATACTAAAGAGCCTCTTGATGAAAATGAAAGAGGAGAGTGAAAAAGTTGGCTTAAAACTCAACATTCAGAAAACTAAGATCATGGCATCCTGTCTCACCATTTCATGGGAAATAGATGGGGAAAAAGTGGAGTCAGTGGATGACTGTTTTTTGGAGCTCCAAAATCACTGCAGATGGTGATTGCGCCCATAAAATTAAAAGACGCTTACTTCCTGGAAGAAAAGTTATGACCAACCTAGACAGCACATTAAAAAATGGAGACATTACTTTGCCAACAAAGGTCCATCTTGTCAAGGCTATGATTTTTCCAGTTGTTATGTATGGATGTGAGTGTTGGACTATAAAGAAAGCTGAGTGCCAAAGAATTGATGCTTTTGAACTGTGGTGTTGGAGAAGACTCTTGTGAGTCCCTTGGATTGCAAGGAGATCCAACCAGTCCATCCTAAAGATCAGTCCTGGGTGTCCATTGGAAGGACTGATGTTGAAGCTGAAACTCCAATACTTTGGCCACCTGATGTGAAGAACTGACTCATTTGAAAAGACCTTGATGCTGGGATAGATTGAGGGCAGGAGGGGAAGGGGAAAGCAAAGGATGAGATGATTGGATGGTATCACAGACTCAATGGACATGAGTTTGGGTAAATGTCGGGAGTTGATGATGGATAGGGACGTCTGGAGTGCTGTGGTTCATGGGGTGGCAAAGAGTTGGACATGACTGAGTCACGGAACTGAACTGAACCTCCCACCCAAACACACACACACACACACACACACACACACACACACAAACCCCAAAAAACAAACCAAAAAAACAGCTCTATCAGCCAAAAACCATACACATTTGTATAGGGATCTTTAGTTAAAATCCAAAGTTATGTAACATATATCTCTTTTCAAATTCGTTAAATCTGCTGTAAAATATGACAACTTTTCAACGAATTGAGTTGAAGTTCTTCTGACATTTTGAGCATATAAGACACAAAGCACAATACTTCTCCCCCCTCTCATTTCCAAAACATATAATCCATGTTTAGAATAATGTTTTAGAAAAATATTATTCAGGCCTTTTGAGAAATTCACAAAGCAGTCTCAACATCAACAAAAATTATCTAATCAAAACACAAAACCAAGTCATTAAATTATTCTAATTTTAGTGATGTTAACAAGATATG
>SJYA01005615.1:904775-921939 GCA_006410615.1 Neotragus moschatus | reverse complement strand
CTGACCATCAGCATATCCTCTTTAGATAAATATTTATTTAGGTCTTCTGCCCATTTTTAAGCAGTTTGTTTTTTGATGTTGAGTTGTATGAGTTGTTTGTATATTTTGGTTATTAACACCTTCTCAGTCATATCAATTGAAAATATTTTCTCCCATTCAGCAAGTTATCTTTATGCTTTGTCAGTGGTTTATTTTGCTGTGCAAAAGCTTTTGAGATTAGCTGGGATCCATTTGTTCATTTGTGTTTTGTTTCTTTTGTTTTAGGAGATAAATTTTAAAAAATGGTATGACTTATGTAAAAGAAAAATATCTACTTCTGCTTCACTGACTATACTAAAGCCTTTGACTGTGTGGAGCAAAACAAACAGTGGAAAATTCCTAAAAAGATGAGAATACCAGGCCACCTTACCTGCCTCTTGAGAAACTTGTATGCAGATCAAGAATTACAGTCAGGAATGGACATGGAACAATGAACTGGTTCAAAATTGGGAAAGTGGCACATCAAGGCAGTATATTATCACCCTGCTTATTTAAATTATACACAGAGTACATCGTACAAAATGCCTGGCTGGATGAAGCACAAACTGGAATCAAGACTGCCTGGACAAATATCAATAACCTCGTATATACAGATGACATCACCCTTATGGCAAAAAGTGAAGAAGAACTAAAAACTTCTTGATGAATGTGAAAGTGGAGAGTGAGAAAGCTGGCTTAAAACTCAACATTCAAAAAACTAAGATCATGGCATCCTGTCCCATCATTTCATGGCAAATAGATGAGGAAATACTGGAAACAGTGACAGACTATTTTCTTGGGCTCTGAAGTCACTGCAGATGGTGACTGCAGCCATTACATTAAAAGACACTTGCTCCTTGGAATAAAAACTATGACACACCTAGACAACAGAAACATCACTTTCTCAACAAAGGTCTGTATAGTCAAAGCTATGGCTTTTCCAGTAGTCATGTATAGATGTGAGAGTTGAACCATAAAGAAGGCTGAGTATGGAAGAATTGATGCTTTTGGACTGTGGTGTTGGAGAAAACTCTTGAGAGTCCCTTGGACAGCAAAGTGATCAAGCCAGTCAATCCTAAATGAAATCAACTCTGAATATTTATTACAAGGACTAATATTGAAGCTGAAGCTCTAATACTTCAGCCACCTGATATGAAGATCTAACTCAGTTTAAAAGGCCCTTATGGTGGGAATGACTGAGGACAGGAGGAGAGGGTGATGACAGAGAATGAGTTTGTTGGATGGCATCATCGACTCAATAGACATGAATTTGAGCAATCTCTGAGAGATAGTGAGGGACAAGGAAGCCTGGTGTCCTGTGGTCCATTGGGTCTCAAAGAGTCAGACACAGCTGAACGACTGAACAGCAACAACAAAAGTGATTGTCAATAAAAAGATCATAAACCATGATCAAGTGGGATTTATCTCAGGGATGCAAGGATTTTTTCAGTATCCACAAATCTATCCATGAGATACATCACATTAATAAACTGAAGAATAACAACCACATGATAATCTTAATAGATGCTGTAAAATCTTTTGACAAAATTCGATGTCCACTTATAATTTAAAAATCTCCAGAAAGTGATCATAGAGGGAACATAGTTCAACATAATAAAGGCCAAATATGACAAACCAACAGCTAGTATTACACTCAAAAGTGAACAGCTAAAATAATTTTCTCTAAGATCAGGAACTAGAAAACTATATCCACTCTCACATTTTTATTCAACATAGCTTTGGAAGGCCTAGCCACAGAAATCAGACAAGAAAATGAAATAAAAGGAATCTAAATTGGAAAGGAAGAAGTAAAACCATCATTCTTTGCAAATGACATGATACTCTACATAGAAAATTCTAAAAATGCCACCAGAAAACTACTGGAACTCATTAATAAATTTTATAAAGTTGTAGGGTTCAAAATTAATATATAAAAATCTGTGATATTTATATGTTCTGACAGCAAACTATCTGAAAGAAAAAATAAGGAAACAGCCCCCTTTAACATCACATCAAAGAGTAAACCATACCTAGGAATAAACTTACCTATGTAGGTAAAAAACATATACTTGGAAAGCAATGTGAGTGAAAGTCATTTAGTCGTTTCTGACTCTTTGTGACCCCATGGACTATACAGTCCATGGAATTCTCTAGGCCAGAATACTGCAATGGGTAACCATTCCCTTCTCTAGGGGATCTTCCCAACTCAGGTACGGAACCTACGTTTCCCACATTGCAGGCAGAGTCCTACCATCTGAGACACCAGGGAAGCCCAAGAATACTGGAGTGGGTAGCCTATCCCCTCTCCAGAAGATCTTCCCAACCCAGAATTTAACCAGTGTCTCCTGCATTGCAAGCAGATTCTTTCCCAGCTGAACTACCAGGAAAACTGTAAGACAACAATTAAAGAAACTGAAGATGGCACAATCGGATGGATAAATATACTATGATTGAACTGGAAGACTTAATATTGTTAAAATAATCATACTACTCAAGGTAATCTACAAATTCAATGCAATCTCTATCAAAATACCAATGCCATTTTTAAAAAAGTAGAGCAAATAATTTTAAAAATGTATGAAAACATAAAAGATCCCAAACCGTCATAACAATCTTAAGAAAAAAAGAATAAAGTTGGAAGAATTAGTCTTCCTAACTTCAAAATATACTTTAAAGCTACAATAATGAAAACAGTTTGTTACTAGCACAGAAACAGACACATAGTTCAATGAAGCAGAGTAGAGAGCTCAGAACTAAACACACACACCTATGGTCAATTATTCTGTGACAAAGGAGGCAAGGATATACAATGGAGAAAATAGTCTTTTTAATAAGTGGTGCTGGGACATTTGGACAGCTTCATGTAAAAGAATGAAGTTAGAACATTCTCTGATGCCATATACAACAATAAATTCAATATGAATTAAAGATCTAAGTGTAGTACTTGAAACCATAAAACCCCTAGATGAAAACATAGGCAGAATGTTTTTGGTGTCTTTAGACCTAGTGTTTAGAAAAGGCCTCTTTGAAGTGATATCTCAGCTGAGATATGAAAAACAAAGACCCAGGTTTAGTAGCATTGGAAATATAGAGGGGGAGGGTGTTTACTTTTAGGCAGAAGTAAACAGCTAATGATAAGTCCTTCATTAACTCAAATAATAAAACAAGGCTGGTGTGGCTGGATCATAGTGAATGAAGGTGAGAATAATATAAGATTACCTCATGGAGCTGGGCAGATAAAAGATCATAGAGGACTTTGTAAATGAAAGGAAAGTCTTTGAATTTTATTCTGTTTCATAGCTAGTCTTTAGAAACAGTTGAACTGGAGAGTGATGTGGATATAGAACAGAGATGGGCATTCTTGTTTTAACTGACATTAGACAGTTTTGTGAAGAGTTAAAATGCTGTAGCAAACTCTCATGTGGGAAAGAAGTTTAAAACTCAATACCATTCACAGAATAGAGTTTGAGATAGACAAATGTGATCAGGAAAGAATCCCTCCACACAAGTAACCCTATCTATAATTTAATGTCTTAAATCTATTGCCCACACTGCTGACAGAGTGAAGTTTCCAAAATACTCATTTGAACATGTTATTTCACTACTTCAGTTTTTTCTTTCTTTATTTTGGTGATTTTCAAGGTCCATAAAGATCTTTCTGGAGCATGCCATTCTAGCATTTGTTCTCAATCCCGTACTCCCTTTTCACTCCAAGTGTATTGGCCTGCTTGCAATTTCCTATGTTTTCTTTGAACTTGGTTACTCTTAGCATGTCACATCCTTTAACTGAAACAGTTTTCAGTACTCTCACTCTTAAGTCAGCACAAATAAAAGCCCTTTCTGACCACTACTTTTACCAAGGATGATAGTCACTATAGTTAACAAGTAGTGTGACACAAGCACCAACTAATCAGGGTGGATGATGGCTACAGATCATATTTTTAAAGCTATTAGAATAGGGCATTACACTTGATAAATACTATATCACTATTTACTGTTATGTGAAGAACAACCAAAAATATTTGGTTGTTATGAGTTTGAGGGCAATTTTGTCATAAATTTTTGTTATATTAATATAATATTCATTTTACTATCTAAATGAATAACTGAATCATATAAATGTGTCATGACTCTTGTAGGGAGTATGAATGAGTTGACAAGAAAAGTAATCTAACTAGAACTAAAGACCCATATCAACAGGTAGGGAGTGGGAGTGTGGTATTAGATTAGAGAGTTTGAATTGTCAGATGATGAGTTTCCATCTGAAATGCAGACATAAAGAATTACAAGTTGTAAGTGGTGCTTGCAAGAGATAAATATGACAGTGATGTGAAGAGTGGGTTAGAGGACCAAAATACTTGAGACAGGGAATTTAGTTCTCAGATAGTTGCTGTCTTACAAATCACCCCAGTAATGAAAGCCAGAATAGAGATAAAGGACTAAATCTGATTGCTGTTACAAATCATGCTTCCAGACTAGAGAATGAGAACTGAGAAAAGTGAAAAAGTAAATAAGAGTGCAACCAACCAAATAAGATATGTAATTTTTATGTGTTCATCATTATTAAAGAGTTAAATACTTAGAAGCCTCACTTCCTTTGCTCAGAGCCAAATAACAGTAGGGAATGAGGCAAAGATTGTGAGGAAAGAGCTGACATCGAAAGAAATCTAAACCATCTAAAGAAAGCTATAAGGGTCATCACTGTGGAAAGAAGTTTAGTTTCCATACACATATACATGTATGTATGTATGTATGTGTATATATATATATACACATATATATATAGAGAGAGAGAAAGAGTTCAATTATTTTTTATCACACATATACAAAGCAATAATGTCTACAAGATACATGCTGTGTTTTATGCTGCATTCTGAAGGTAAGAAGGTGAACCTGAGTGTTTCATGAGAACTAGAAATATACCATTTTTGGATAAGTACTGTACACTCTTCAGTATGTTAGAAGCCAGTCTTTAAAAATTTTATGTGCTGATTGTAAACCCTAAGTGCCTTGGGTTAATAGCTCCAATCAGGTTTTCAGCTTTATAAGTTGATAGTTTCTTTGGGAAAACAGGTGCTGAAATTTCTCACTGCCAAATGAAATTGTCTGAGCCAGTATATATGCATTGTCTAGGTTAGGTGGTAGAGAAGACATACACATAACTGTATTTGGATGTTCTAAATGAAGCTTAATCAGCCACTAAGCAGGAGAAGTCACCTTGAAATGTTGGGATGTTCAGATAATGTCACCAAATAAATACATAAAATGGTCTATTTGGATAGAGTTAAAAAAGGAATGAACAAAATTAGTGAACCAATTCTTCAAAATCTGTCAAGGCTAAAGATAGATTGACAGGTGATTATTTTTTTCCCCAAAGTTAACAGCATTTCTTTTTTCAGCTTTCTTTAGATTTGAAGTAGTTGAAGTTTAATCTCAATTGCAAATAAATAAAAGGCAACTTGAGGAGAATCTTGTTTCTCCATGAGTTTATCAAATACTATATGTTTACTGTTTATTCCTGTTTATTTTATTTTAAAAGTTGATTTCCTTCCTAGTAAACAGTTTCGGCCAGTTGGTGGTGATATGATGCCAACATGTATGTGTTTCTTTGGGGAACAACTTGGGAATGAAGCAAGATAATTACTAACCACTGTAACTTGATGAATACTCTATTTCTAAGCAGTTTGTGTTTCTTTTGAGGCTCCCTGTGTTTAACAGTGAACACTGGCAGTAGCCATGAAACAGTGCTCTTTGATACATTTAAACATTCTGAATGAAGCTTTTTTTTTCTTTTTTAATTTGTAAGGTCTGGAAAGATATTTGCATATGATAGAACTAAAAATCTGAAATAACTGTCTGGGTTTAGCAATGGCATTTCAGTTTTACTCCCATTGTAGGCAATTCTCTGCTTCTGGGAAGGATTCCAGAATCACTAATTATGTCAAAATATGTTTTACTAAGATACAGTGCAGTATAAAGGGTAGAATTCCATGGTGTGTATTAAGTCCTTGCCCTCTTTCCTTCTAAGTGCTTCTTCAAATAAATCAACTTTAATGTCTAAAAACTGGAAAGTGAGAAAAGAGATTTCCCAGGTTTGGGATGGTGAAATGGCCTCCTTGCTTATGATGGCAAGGCATCAAGACAGTGAAGTATTGTCTCCATGAAGTTTGATTACCAGTCAAACTAGGAAGCTCAAGAGATTCTTCTTCCACAGGAATAAACAAAACAAAAACTAAAAATTAACACATAAACTCATTGTATTAGAAATGTTTGACACAAAGCAACAAACGATTGTCACTTACATGCTGAAGTAGATCTTTAGAAAATAAATGAGAGGAGATATAAGCAGTGAATATTCATATGAAAAAGAAAAGCATCTGAAATTTAAATGAAAAGTCAAATGTCATTTTGAGTGTAATTGTTAAATCTGTTAATATTCTGAATATATTTCTTGAGCTGATGGTAAAACTTAAGTAAAGTAGAATGAGAAGTCATTTATAATAAGTGGGTGTCTAAGGACTGTCTTTTTATGCAACTAAATTTGTTCCAAGGCAGATACAACAGAGAGAGAAGTTCAAGCTAAAATCAAATAATAAAAAGAACATGGCCATTGATCTATCCTTCCAAACAGACAAAAGCAATACAAAGTATCACATTTCAATGCCAAGAACTCCAGGGAACTAATATCCTATAAAAGCTGAAAATTTATATTCTACTGCAAGAGGAGATATTCTAGATTTTCCCCTTGGAATTTGCATTCCATTTTAAATGATGTAAAATAATCTATATAAAAAGAAATTAATAGGAAACAAGTGTCTTGGCTTCAGCTTTTGATTTAGGGAAATAATTTTCCAATCATGGGAAGAAAGCAAAGTACAAAATGAAATATAAAATTCAAGTTTGCTTTTAATCAGAATGTCACCTTTTCCTTTTGATTTGATTTTTATCAAAATTTTACTCAAAGGGGGTGGCAAAAAGATGGTAAAAGTGATAATAAGCTACAATTCAATGTTGTAGCCAATACCACGATATTTTTCTAAAATTACTATATTATTTTCTCAAGCTGAATGCTTATTGAATTTAGGTAGAGATGTATAAACAAATACTGAAGTAGAAAAAGAAAATGCATATTAATTAATGATGTTTGAAATTTAATTTAAAAGTGATCTGAAAGCACTGGAGATTTTAGCCATTGTTGCCTACACTTAGAGTTTAACTAACACCATTGAGATATTATTGCATGTATAAATTTACACACAGTGAATTCAAAAGGAACTCTAAATTTGTGATATTCCATTCCTCTCTATAGTTCTCCATTTGTGAACATTATGGTGCACACTAGGTGGGATATGCACCTCCCAAAATATAAAATTTTGATCATGTGTTTCTATGATGCTAACTCTGAGGCATCTAACCATAGGCACACTACTTGATAATCCCTCTTTGCAAAAATTTCCTTAGAGGAGAAGAGGAACAAACTTCATATCCAGGTTACCCATAATTGAACTTTCATTAGGTATGGGACATAAAAGGCGCTGGCTCAGAGACTTCATTTTCTACTGCAAAGGCGGCACTAGTGGAAAAGAACCTGCCGGCCAATGCAAGAGACTTAGAGGTAGGCTCAATCCCTGGCTCAGGAAGATCCACTGGAAGAGGGCATGGTAACCTACCCCAGTATTCTCACCTGAAGAAACCCATGGACAGAGGAGCCTGGTGGGCTTTAGTCCTTAGAGTCACAGAGTCAAACATGACTGTCAGTTCAGTATAGTTCAGTTGCTCAGTCGTATATGACTCTTTACGATCCCATGGACTACAGCACACCAGGCCTCTCTGTCCATCCCTAATTTCCAGAGTTTACCCAAACTCATGTCTATCGAGTCGAAGATGCCGTCCAACCATCTCATCCTCTGTCGTCCTCTTCTCCTCCTGCCTTCAAGCTTTCCCAGCATCAGGGTCTTTTCAAATGAGTCAGCTCTTTGCATCAGGTGGCCAAAGTATTGGAGTTTCAGCTTCAATATCAATCCTTCCAGTGAACACTCAGGACTGATCTCATTTAGGATGGACAGGTTGGATTTCCTTGCAGTCCAAAGGACTCAAGAGTATTCTCCAACATCACAGTTCAAAAGCATCAATTCTTCAGTGCTCAGCTATCTTTATAGTCCAAATCTCGCATCCATACATGACTACTGAAAAAAATCATAGCCTTGACTAGACAGACCTTTGTGGGCAAAGTAATGTCCCTGCTTTTTAATATGCTGTCTAGGTTGGTCATGAAGCTTACCAAATGGCTCAGAGGTTAAAGGTCATAACTTTCCTTCCAAGAAGTAAGCATCTTTTAATTTAATGGCTGGAGTAACCATCTGCAGTGATTGTGGAGCACCCCAATAAAGTCAGCCACTGTTTCCACTGTTTTCCCATCTACTTGCCATGAAGTAATGGGGCTGGATGCCATGATCTTAGTTATCTGAGTGTTGAGCTTTAAGCCAACATTTCGTCTCTCTTTCACCTTCACCAAGAGGTTCTTTAGTTCTTCTTCGTTTTCTGCCATAAGGGTGGTGATATATGCATATCTGAAGTTATTGATATTTCTCCCAGCAATCATGATTCCGGCTTGTGCTTCATTCCAGCCCAGTGTTTCTCATGATGTACTCTGCATAGAAGTTAAATAAGCAGGGTGACAATATACAGCCTTGATGTACTCCTTTTCCTATTTGGAACCATCTGCTCTTCCATGTTCAGTTCTAACTGTTGATTCCTGACCTGCATACATATTTCTCAACACACAGGTCAGGTGGTCTGGTATTCCCATCTCTTGAAGAATTTTCTACAGTTTACTGTGATCCACACAGTCAAAGGCTTTAGCATAGTCAATAAAGCAGAAATAAATGTTTTCTGGAACTCTTTTTATTTTTTTTTTATTTTTATTTTTTTTTAATTTTTATTTTTTAGTTTGTTTTGCTTTACAATACTGTACTCATTTTGCCATACATTGACATAAATCAGCCATAAGTGTACCTGAGTTCCCAATCCAGACCCCCTCCCTTCCCCCTCCCTCCCCACACCATCCCTCCAGATCATCCCTGCCCAGCAGTCCCAAGCCTTCTGCCTCGAACCTCGACCGGCAATCCGTTTCCCTTATGATATCATACATGTTACAATGCCATATTCCCAAATCCTCCCACCCTCTCCCTCTCCCACAGAGTCCAAAAGGCTGTTCTACACATCTGTGTCTCTCTTGCTGTCTCGCGTACATGTTTAACACCACCTTCTTTCTCAATTCCATATATATGTGTCAGTATACTATATTGGTGTTTTTCTTTCTGGCTCACTTCACTCTGTATAATTGGCTCCAGTTCCATCCACCTCATTAGAACTGACCCCAGTGTTCATCGCAGCACTGTTTATAATAGCCAGGACATGGAAGCAACCTAGAGGTCCATCAACAGATGAATGGATAAGAAAGCTGTGGTACATATACACAATGGAGTATTACTCTTTTGATTTTTCAATGATTCAAGGGATGTTGGTAATTTGATCATTGGTTTCTATGCCTTTTCCAAATCCAGCTTGAACATCTGCAAGTTCATGGTTCATGTATTGCTGAAGCCTGCCTTTGAGAATATTGAGCATTAGTTTGCTAGCATGTGAGATGAGTGCATTTGTGCGGTAGTTTGAGCATTTTTGGCATTGCCTTTCTTTGGGATTGGAATGAAAACTGACCTTTTCCAGTCCTATGGCTACTGCTGAGTTCTCCAATTTTGGTGGCATATTGAGTGAAGCACTTTAAGGGCACTCAACATTTTAGGATTTGAAACATTTTAACATTTTAGAATTTGAAATAGCACAACTGGAATTCCATCACCTCCACTAGGTTTGTTCGTAGTGATATTTCCTAAGGCCCACTTGACTTCACATTACAGGATATCTGGCTCTAGGTGAGTGATCACACCACCGTGGTTATCTGGATCATAAGGATCTCTTTTTGTACAGTTCTTTTATCTATTTTTTCCACTTCTTCTTAGTATCTTCTGCTTCTGTTAGATCCATACCATTTCTGTCCTTTATCGAGTCCATCTTTGCATGAAATATACCCTTGTTATCACTAATGTTCTTGAAGAGATCTCTAGTCTTTCCCATTCTATTGTTTTCCTCTATTTCTTTGCGTTGATCACTGAGGAAGGCTTTCTTATCTCTCCTTGCTCTTCTTTGGAACTCTGCATTCAAATGGGTATATCTTTCCTTTTCTCCTTTGCTTTTTGCTTCTCTTCTTTTCACAACTATTTGTAAGGCCTTCTCAGACAGTCATTTTCTTTTTTTGCATTTTTTCCCTTGGGGATGGTCTTGATCCCTGTCTCTTGTACAATGTCATGAACCTCCGTCCATAGTTCATCAGGCACTCTGTCTATCCGACCTAGTCCCTTAAATCTATTTCTCACTTCCACTGTATAATCATTAGGGATTTGATTTAGGTCATACCTGAACGGTCTAGTGGTTTTCCCTACTTTCTTCAATGTAAGTATAAATTTGGCAATAAAGAGTTCATGATTTGAGCCACAGTGAGCTCCTGGTTTTGTTTTTGGTGACTGTATAGAGCTTCTCCATCTTTGGCTGCAAAGAGTATAATCAATCTGATTTTGGTGTGTCCATGTGTAGAGTCTTCTCTTGTGTCGTTGGAAAAGGGTGTTTGCTATTACCATTGTGTTCTCTTGGCAAAATTCTATTAGCCTTTGCCCTTCTTCATTCTGTACGCCAAGGCCAAATTTGCCTGTTACTCCAGGTGTTTCTTAACTTCCTACTTTTGCATCCCAGTCCCCTATAATGAAAAGGACATCTTTTTTGGGTGTTAGTTCTAGAAGATATTGTAGGTCTTCATAGAACCATTCAACTTCAGCTTCTTCAGCATTTCTGGTCAGGGCATAGACTTGGATGATCATGATATTGAATGGTTTTCCTTAGAAGTGAATGGAGATCATTTTTCATTTTTGAGATTGCATCCAAGTACTGCACTTTGGACTCTTTTGGAAGGGAGTATTAACCTTGGATTATTAATTGGAATATTAATTCCAAGGATTAATTAACCTTGGAGTATTAATTCCTTGGATTCCTCAAGGAATGAGTGGATTTCTATGTGGAGAGTGAGGTTCAAGCAGAATATCCATCAGGGAGAAGGAGCAAACTAAGGTATATTTTTATTAAGCAATGTAAAGAGCAATGATTTTCAAACTGATTTTCAGTTGTAAAATCAATTGTTGTTCAGTTGCTCAGTTATTCCTTTCTCTTCACACCATCTTCAGGATTTATTGCTTGTGGATTTTTGACAATAGCCATTTTGAAAGGTGTAAAGTTTTGTAAATCATTGTACTTTTGATTTGCATTGCTCTAATAATTAGCATTGTTGAATATCTTTTCATATGCTTCTTGGCCATTTGTATGTATTATTTGGAGACATGTCTGTTTAGGTCTTATGCCCATTTTTTAATTGGGTTTTTTATTTTAATGATATAAACCACATGAGCTGTTTATAAATTTTGGAGTCTAATCTTTGACAGGTGCATCATTTACAAATATTTTCTAACATTCTCTGGGTTGTCTTCTTGTTCCCCTTATGATATCCTTTGCTGTGTGAAAACTTTTAATTAGGTCCCATTTATTTACTTTTGTTTTCCTTGCCATTCTTCTGGGAGATAGAGCAAAAAAGATATGGTGCAATTTATGTCAAAGAGTGTTCTACTTATGTTCTCCTCTAAGAGATTTATAGTGTTCAGTCTCACAATCAGGTCATTAATTCATTTTGTATTTATTTTTGTGTGTGGTGTTAAACAATGTTCTGATTTCATTCTTTTACATGTGGCTGTCCAGTTGTCCCAGCCTCGTTTATTGAAGAGACTAACTTTCCTTCATTGGAAAGTCTTGACTCCTTCCTCACAGATTATTTGACCGCAGATGCCTAGGCTTATTTCTGGACTTTCTATATTGTTCCTTTGATATTTATTTCTATTTTTGTGCCAATATTCTAATGCTTTGATGACTATAGCAGTGTAGTATAATCTGAAGTCAGGAAACCTAATTCTTCCAGCTCTATTTTTCTTTCTCAATATTGCTTTCACTATTTGGTGTCTTTTGTGTCTCCATATGAATTTTAAGATTCTGTGTTATATTTCTGTGAAAAGTGCCATTGGTCATTTGATAGTGATTGCATTGAATCTGTAGATTGCCTTGGGTAGTACAGTAATTTTGACAATATCAATTCTTCCAATCCAAGAACATGGTGTATCTTTCAATCTGTTTGCTTTTGTCTTTGATTTCTTTCATCAGGTTCTTACAGTTTTTGGAGTATAGATCTTTGGTCTCCTTAAGTAAATATTGTTAGTGAATAGAAATGCAATGGATTTCTGTGCATTAATTTTGTTATTTAATATTTTACCAAATTGATTGATGAGCTCTAGTAGTTTTCTGGTAGCATCTTTAGGAGTTTCTTTGTATACTACCATGTCATCTGCAAACAGTGACAGTTTCACTACTTCTTTAGTGATTCAGATCCCTCTTATTTCCTTTTCTTCTCTTATTGCTACAACTAGGACTTCAAAAATTAGTTGAAACAAAGTTGTGAGAGTGAATATCCTTCTCTAGATCCTAATCTTAGAGGAAATGCTTTTACCTTTTCACCATTAAGTATGATATTAGCTATAGGTTTGTCATCTATGGCCTTTATTATGTTGAGGTATATACCTACTTTCCAGTGAGCATTTTTTTTTTAACATAAATGGGTATTAAATTTTGTCAAAAGTCTTTTTTGCATTTATTGAGAAGATCATATGGTTTTTATTTTTCAATTTTTTGGTGTGGTGTATCACAGTGATTGATCTGAAAACATTGAGAAATCCTTTTATCCTTTGGATAAATCCTACTTGATCATGGTGTATGAACCATGTATTGTTGTATTTGAATGTTTAGTATTTGTTGATGATTTTTGCCATCTATGTTCATCAGTGATATTGGTTTCTACTTTTCATTTTTGTAGTATCTTTATCTCGTTTTGGTATCAGGGTAATGGTGAACTCATAGAATGAAAATGGAAGTTTTCCTTCCTCTGCAATTTTTAGAAGAGTTTCATAAGAATAGCTGTTAGCTCTTCTGTAAATCTTTGATAGAAATTGTCTGTGAATCCATCAGGTTTTGGACTTTTGTTTCCTGGGCATTTTTAAATCAAAGTGTAATTTCAGTGCATGTAATTTGTCTGTTCATATTTTATGTTTCTTCCTGGCTCANCTCTTCTGTAAATCTTTGATAGAAATTGTCTGTGAATCCATCAGGTTTTGGACTTTTGTTTCCTGGGCATTTTTAAATCAAAGTGTAATTTCAGTGCATGTAATCTGTCTGTTCATATTTTATGTTTCTTGCTGGCTCAGGCTTGGGAGGTGTACCTTTCTAAGAATTTGACCATATCTTCCACACTCTCCATTTTATTGCCATGCAGTTAATTGTAGTCTCTTATGATCTTTTGTATTTCTGTAGTGTCAGCTGTAATTTATCCTTTTTCATTTCCAGTTTTATTGATTTGAATCCTTTCCTTTTTTTCTTGATGAATCAGGCTGAAGATTTTTCAGTTTTATCTTCTTGAAAAAATTTAATTTCATTAAACATTGTTATTCTTTTCTATTTTCTCATTTAATTCTGCTCTGATTTTTATGATTTCTTTAATTCTAACTTTAATTTTTATAGCAAAAGATAATATTTATTAAACACTTGTCAAAAGTCATCGCCATTATGAAGTATTGTCTTACAATATTAGCTCATACCTAATATCTGATATCAAATATAGAAAACCTTATAAGGCAGTAATAATTAACTGCCATCATTACTATTTTTAAATTATTTTAATTGGAGGATAACTACTTTACAACATTGTGATGTTTTTTTCCATACATAAACATGAATCAGCCACAAGTATACATGTGCCCTCCCATCCTGAAACCCCTCCCACCTCTCTCCCCACCTTATCTCTATGGATCCACCCAGAGGACTGGCTTTGGGTGCCCTGCTTCATACATTGAACTTGCACTGGTTATCTGTTTTGCAAATGGTAATGTACATGTTTAAAGGTTATTCTCTCAAATCTTCCCACTTTCGCCTTTTCCCACAGAGTCCAAAAGTCTATTGTTTACATCTGTGTCTTCTTTCCTTCCCTACGTGTAGAATCACCAATCAGTTCAGTTCAGTTCAGTCGTTCAGTCATGTCCAACTCTTTGTGATTCCATCAATGCCAAGCTTCTCTGTCCATTACCAACTCCCGGAGCTTGCACAAACTCATGTCCATGAAGTCAGTGAAGCCATCCAACCATCTCATCCTCTGTCGTCCCTTCTCCTCCTACCTTCAGTCTTTCCCAGCATCAGAGTCTTTTCCAATGAGTCAATTCTTCACATCAGGTAGCCAAAGTATTGGAGTTTAAGTTTCAACATCAATCCTTCCAATGGCTATTCAGGATTGATTTCTTTTAGGATGGATTATTCAGATCTCCTTGAAGTCCAAAGGACTCTCAAGAGTCTTCTCCAAAAACAGTTCAAAAGCAACAATTCTTCAGTGTTCAGCTTTCTTTGTGGTCCAACTCTCACATCCACACATGACTACTGGAAAAACCATGGCTTTGACTAGATGGATCTTTGTGGGCAAAATAATGTCTCTACCGTTTAATATGTTGTCTAGGTTGGTCATAACTTTTCTTCCAAGGACCAAGTGTCTTTTAATTCCATAGCTTCAGTCATCATCTGCAGTGATTTTGAAACCCAAGAAAATAAATCTGTCATTGTTTCCATTGTTTTCCCATGTATTTGCTATGAAGTGATGGGACCAGATGCCATGATTTTAGTTTTCTGAATGCTGAGCTTTAAGCCAAGTTTTTCACTCTCCTCTTTTACTTTCATCAAGAGACTCTTTAGTTCTTCACTTTCTGCCATAAGGCTGATGTCATCTGCATATCTGAGGTTATTGATATTTCTCCCAGCAATCTTGATTCCAGCTTGTGCTTCCTCCAGCCCAGCATTTCATATAATGTACTCTTCATATGAGTTAAATAAGTAGGGTGGCAATATGCAGCCTTGATGTATTCCTTTTCCACTTTGGAACCAGTTTATTTTTCAATATCCAGTTCTAGCTGTTGCTTCTTGATCTGCATACAGATTTATCAGGAGGCAGGTCAGGTGGTCTGGTACTCCAATCTCTTTCAGAATTTCCACAGTTTGCCCCCTGTCCTGAAACTCCTCTCACCTCTTTCCCCACCCTATCCCTCTGGAATGACCTAGAGCACTGACTTTTGGTGCCCTGCTTCATGCACTGAATTTGCACTGCTCATCTATTTTGCATATGGTAATGTACCATTTGGAAAGATAATATTGATGATCCTCTCTATGTGGAAAATTCTTAAAGAGGATCATCAGTACCATCTTTCTAAATTCCATATATATGTGTTAATATACAGTATTTGTCTTCCACCTTCTGACTTAACCTCACCCTGTGTAAGAGGCTCCAGATTCATCCACCACATTAAAACTGACTCAAATGCATTCATTTTAATACCTGTGCAATATTCTTTTGTGTATATGTACTGTAACTTCCTTATCCATTCATCTGCCAATGGATATCTAGGTTGCTTACATGTCCTAGCTATTGTAAACAGTGCTTCAATGAATATTGGGGTACATGAGTGCCTTTCAATTCTGTTTTCCTCAGGGTGTACACCCAGCATTGGGATTGTTGGGTCACATGGGTCGTCTATTCCCAGATTTTTAGGCATCTCCACATTGTTCTCCGTAGTGACAGTACCAGTTTTCATTCTCACCAACAGTATAAGAGGATTCCCATTTCTCCACACCCTCTCCAGCATTTATTGTTTGTAGATATCTTGATGATGGCCATTCTGTCCAATGTAAGATGGCACATCTTTGTGGTTTTGATTTGCATTTCTCTAATAATGAGTGATGTTTAGCATCTTTTCATGTGTCTATTAGCCATCTGTATGTCTTCTTTGGCGAAATATCTGTTTAGGTTTTTGCCAAGTTTTGACTGGGTAGTTTGTTTTTCTGGTATTGATTTGCACGTGCTGCTTGTATACATTGGAGATTAATTCACTGTCAGTTGTTTCATTTGCTATCATTTTCTCCCTTTCTGAGGGCTGTCTTTTCACCTTGACTATAGTTTCCTTTGTCATGCAAAAGTTTTTAAGTTCAATTAGGTCCCGTTTGTTTGTTTTTGTTTTTATTTCCATTACTTAGAGAGGTGGGTCATAGAGGATCTTGCTGTGGTTTATGTCAGACAGTGTTCTGTCTATGTTTTCCCCTAAGAGCTTGATAGTTTCTGGTCTTACATTTAGATCTTTAATCCATTTTGTGTTTATTTTTATGTATGGTGTTAGAAAGTGTTCTAGTTTCATCCTTTATGCATAGTTGGCCAGTTTTCCCAGCACCACTTGTTGAAGAGACTGTCTTTTCTCTATTGTATATTTTTGCCTCCTTTGTCAAAATAAGATGCCTATAGGTGCATGGATTTATCTCTGGACTTTCTATTTTGTTCCACTGTTCTATGTTTTTATCTTTGTGCCATACTGTCTTGTGCCATACTGTGCCATACTGCCATACTGTCTTTGTACCATACTGTCTTGATGACTGTGGTTTTGCAGTATAGTTTGAAATCAAGAAGTTTGATTCCTCCAGTTCCATTCTTCTTTCTCAAGATTGCATTGGCTATTTAGGGTCTTTTGTTTTTCCATGCAAATTGTAAAATTATTTGTTCTAGTTCTAAGAAAAATACCTAACTTTAAATTTTGTTAATTCTTCTTTCTCTATTAGCTTTAGGTTAAGTTTAGGTTGTTCATTTGAGATTTTCATCATTTCTTTAAGTAAGTTTGTATTGCTATAAACTCCCCTTTCATAACTGCTTTTGTTGCATCCCATAGCTTTTGGATCATTGTGCTTTCATTTTCATTTGTCTCTATGTATTTTTTATTTCTTTGTTTTTTTTCAGTTATTAATTTGTTATTTAGTAGTATATTGTTTAGCCTACAATTTTTTGCGTCTTTTTACGTATTTTTTCTTGTAATTTGTATCTAATCTTAAATAACAGCATTGTGATCTGAAAAAAAATTCTTTATAT
>SJYA01005615.1:885134-899023 GCA_006410615.1 Neotragus moschatus | reverse complement strand
TGGGGATATTTTCATGGTTTTAAAAGAATGTCATCTCAGAAAACAATTACACACAAAATTAAGATAGAGAAACTTGTCAGAATCAGGGGACCAGACAAGTCAGAACAAAAAATAGTATATCTTGGTATAGCTTTCTCATGTCTTCACTTCCCTATGGCAGTATTGTTCCCTAAGATTGTATTGTTCGCACATGATGGGTCCCTGCAAGATCTGAAAAAAGTGAAAAATTTCCCATAAAACAATTTTTAATCTTTGGGACCTACCTTACTTTTCTAGTAGAATTTATACTGACAATCAACATATTTTTCCTTTTTAATTCTTAAACAAAATAAGGAATTGAAAATATCTATATTCTTATGTGGAGAAAAAGTGACTCCTCTTTTCAGGTACTTCATGAAACTCATATCATAGTTCTCAAGTTATCTACAAGGCACTTTATAGACTTTAACTCAGTTGATTCTTGCAACAATCAAGTGAGGTAGGCATTGTTATTTCCATTTGCTATATGAAGAAAAGAGGCTCCAAGAAATTTGTATAAGACCACAGAGGTAGAGTTGCAAGGTTGAGTAACTGTATTCATAAGGGTTCTCTAGAGAAATAGAACCAACAGGATGTGCTTATTAATAAAGATTTATAATGAAGAATTGGTAAAAAATAATTATTATGTCTGGGTAGTCCAAATCTGCATTGTGGGTCAGCAGGCTTGAGAGTAAGGGTGAAGAAGTCCAATGTCATACTGCTGGAGGTTTCTCTCTTTCTCAGGGAGAGTTTCTTTTTATTTGCTGTATTCAAGCCTTCAGCTGATTAAATGAGGCCCATCCATATTATGAAATGTGATGTACTTACTCAAAATCCACTGATTTAAATGTTACTGTCATTCAAAAATACCCTCCAAACTCACATATAAAATTAACCATCACAGATATAAACCTAGGAAGTCCGATTACAGAGCTTTTTATCATTTTGAGCATTTAACATGTAAATATCTATAATTAAGTATTTCTAATGTGCTATTTAAGCCTCACAACACTCTCATGAGGTCAATACTTTTATGATCCTTATTTTACAAATGAAGAGAGTGATGCTTGAGAAACGAAGAAACTAGCATATAGTTACACAGCAAGTAAACATTAAAGCTAGAATTAGAGTGCAAGTTTTTTAAATAAAAAGTTTTAATTTTATTTTTAAAATACAAATCTTATTGTATGTAAAATAGCTTGTTTCCTTTGCAAAACAAAACCCCATGACCTTCATTGCACTGTGGAGATAATAAAAAGTTAATTGACAAATGGCCATACATATGTTAAGTCCTCTCTAAAGATTTTACAGTATGTGCTTTGATCATCTTCATTTTACAGATGAGAAAATTGAGACATAGAGATGTGAGTGGCAGAGTGGGAACTCAAACCAAGGCAGTCTGATTCTGGAGCCTGGGCCTCTTACCTCTCTGTTAATAGCATTTTTGCAGAATTACTACTAATAGTAAGCATAAAAAATCAGGACACAGTATTTCCAATACATCAGTGAAAGCTATAGAGACATAAAGGAAGACAAAATAAAAGTAGTTAGGGAGTCTTCAAAAATATAACTAAAGTCCAACATACTAATCATTATGGTAATGCAAATCAAAACCACAGTGAGATAGTATCTCATGCCTATCATAAATGGCTATTGCCAAAAAGACAACAAATAACAAGTGTTGGAGAGGATATGGAGAAAAGGGAACTCTTATGCATTGTTGGTGAGAATGTATATAGGTGTAGACACTATAGAAAAGACTATGAATTTTTCTCAAAAAGTTGAAAATAAAACTACCATATGATTCAGAATTTCATACCTGGGTCTTTAGTCAATGAAAACAAAACATTAAGTCAAAGTGTTATATGCACTCTTATGTCCATTTCAACATTATTTACAATAGCCAAAATATGGAAGCAACCAAAGTGCCTAAAAATATACAGATACAATGGAATATTACCTGTCCATAAAAATGAAATCTTGCCATTTTCAACAGCATACATGGACTGAAGGGGCTCCTGGGTGTGGCATAGTTGGTAAACAATCTGCTTGCTAATATAGGAGATGCTGCTTCGATATGCTTGCTAATGCAGGGGAACACTGTTTTGATCCTTGGGTTAGGAAGATCCCCTGGAGGAGGAAATGACGACCTATTCCAGTACTCTTGCCTGGAAAATTCTATGGACAGAGGAGCCTAGCAGGCTAGAAAATATGCTAAGTGAAATAATCATATTTAATATATATTTCTTTCGTTCAAAGAAAAGCAAATGCCATATGATTTCATTTGTAGGTGGAATCTAAAAAACAAAGCAAACTTAACAAAACAGTCATAGCTACAAAAAACAAGTAGATTAAGTAAAAACTATCAGTTACAAAATAAATTAACCATGAGTATAAATTGTGTATCTTGAGAAATATAGTTAATAATAATGCAACGTCCTTGTATGGTAATTAAGCTTATTATAGTATTTATTTTGTAATGTATAGAAATATCAACTTACTATGTTGTACACCACAAATAAATGTAGTGTTATAGACCAATTATACTTCCAAACAAACAGACAACATCAAAAAAAGAAAAAAAAGAGAAAGAGAGAGATCATATTTGTCATTACCAGAGGTGGGGTTTGAGGGGGGAGGTGGAATTACATAAAGGCAGTCCAAAAGTACAAACATCCAATTACAAGATAATTAAGTACTAAATATTTAATATATAACATGACAGATATAATTAACTCTTTTATATGTGAAAGTTGTCAGAGAGTAAAACCTAAGTGTTCTAATATAAGGAAATTAAATATTTTCTTTTTCTTTTATTTTGTGTTTATATGAGATGATGGATGTTCACCAAATTTACTGTAGTAATCATTTTATGATGCACATAACTCAAAATAGTATGCTATATATCTTAAACTTACACCATTGTATGTCAATTATATGTCAATAAGACTGTATGTGTTCCCTGGAGAAAGAAATGGCAATGCACTCCAGTATTCTTACTTGGGAAACCCCATGGACAGAGGAGCTGGTGAGTCCATGGTGTCGAGAAAGAGTCAGATATGACTTAGCAATAAACAACAACATATGTGTATGTGTGTGTGTATTCATATTTAATTTTCTTCCTAGGTGGTGCTAGTAATAAAAAAACCCACCTGCAAATTCAGGAGCCATAAGACACATAAGACATGGGTTCGATCCCTGGGTTGGGAAGATCACCTGGAGGAGGGCATGGCAACCCACTCCAGTATTCTTGCTTGGAGAATCTCATGGAAGAGGATCCTGGTGGGTTACAATCCATAGGGTCACAAAGAGTCAGACAAGACTGAAGCTACTTAGCACACGCACACAAACATATATATACATATAAATCTTGTAGAGAGGATATAATTTTATAACATTTCCATATTTCTGATGATGAAAAAAAGAATATTTCCTCTCTGGAGACATTTAAAATTTCATAGTGAATTAGAAAGTAGACCTTAAGAAAAGTCCTTAAGTGTAAAGACATAAGAAACAAATCTATTCATGAAATTGAAAGATCTGAGTTCTGTTTTATAATTTGTATTTTATTTGGACGATTATATGATTAAAAAGAACTAGTGATTCTTTTAAGTAGTCTCATGTTTTGAAACCTTATGACAGAAAGCTATGTAAGTCCTTTTAATGCACTTCTGAACATCATTATTTATATTGATATTTTAATTTATGTCAGAAATTTAGTTAAAAACAAGAGAATTTTGTTCAAGAAAATTTGTAAAAAGAACAGATGGAACCTATGAAGTCCTTTACAGTCAAATTCTATGTCTTCATGCACTTCTTGACTTCTGTGATCTTTAATGATAGTATTATAGTATTTACAGTCAACATTATCCCTATTTTTTTATATATTCTGTGAATTTTGATACAATTTAGAAACATGGAGAACAGCTTATTCCCTTGTTTTGATATATCAATGCAACAGATTTCTCCCTCACATATTATTTGCATATTTATTTTTAATCTGTGCATACTTGTTTCTCTCTCACACAAACACATGCATGCACACACACACACACACACACACACACACACACGGAAAATAATCGAGAATCTAGAATGGTAAACAGAGGTATTATTGGGATGGGAAAGAAAATGTTTGCAATGAAAGTTTTCTTACTTTTTTTTGTGAACCAAATTTATTTATTTATTCATTTATTTTTGCTTTACAATACTGTATTCGTTTTGCTACACATTGACATGAATCAGCCATGAGTGTACATGAGTTCCCAANGATAAATCCACACACCTATAGACACCTTATCTTCGACAAAGGAGGCAAGAATGTACAGTGGATTAAAGACAATCTCTTTAACAAGTGGTGCTGGGAAAACGGGTCAACCACTTGTAAAAGAATGAAACTAGATCACTTTCTAACACCATACACAAAAATAAACTCAAAACTGATGAAAGATCTAAATGTAAGAAAAGAAATTATAAAACTCCTAGAGGAGAACATATGCAAAACACTCTCTTTTTTAAAATATAGTCTGCCTTCTTTTTCTGGTATAGGCTACTTTGCTTGTAAGGAACTGGCTTCAGATATTTGTGTGCTTCAAAATACAATTGGACTTTCACAGGCTCTCCTTTCAGTAATTCTTATAACATGTCAAGGATTAAAATAGTTAAATATCATTGTGCCCATAATAAGCATCAATAACAAAATTTCACTGAGAAAAGAAAAATATTGAGCTACAAAACAAAATGAGAAGCTTAAATCAGATGATAGAGCATACACTGGACCATGCAGAAAACAAGAGAGTTCCAGAAAAACATCTACTTCCGTTTTATTGGGTATGCTGACCAGAAAAACATCTACTTCCGTTTTATTGGGTATGCTGAAGCCTTTGACTGTGTGAATCACAACAAACTGTGGAAAATTCTTAAGGAAATTAGAGTATCAGACCACCTTACCAGTCTCCTGAGACACCTGTATGCAGGTCAAGAAGAAACACAATCAGAAAAGGAACAATTGACTGATTACAAACTGGGGAAGGAGTATGAAAGATTGTATATTGCCACTGTGCTTATTTAACTTATATGCAGAGTACATCATGTGAAATGCCAGGCTGGATGAAGCGCAAGCTGGAATCAAGATTGCTGGGAGAAATATGAGCAACCTCAGATATGCAGATGATACCACTCTAATTGCAGAAAGTAAAAAGGAATTAAAGAGCCTCTTGATGACGGTGAAAGAGAAATGCTGGAAACAATATTAAAAAATAAATAAACTAAAATCATGGCATCTGGTCCCATCACTTCATGGTAAATAGAAGGGGAAAAAGTGGAAGCAGTGACATATTTTATTTTCTTAGGCTCCAAAATCACTGCAGACGATGACTACAGCCATGAAATTAAAAGATGCTTGCTGCTTGGAAGAAAAACTATGACAAACCTAGAAATTTCTTGGTTAAAAGGTCCTTCTAGTCAATGCTATGATTTTTCCAATAGGCATGTACTTATGTAAGAGTTGGACCATAGCAAAGGCTGAGCAAAAAAGAATTGATCCTTTTAAACTGTGGTGTTGGAGAAGACTCTTGAGAGTCCCTTGGACTACAAGGAGATCAAACCAGTCAATCCTAAAGGAAATCAACCCTGAATATGCATTGGAAGGACTGATGCTGAGGCTGAAGTGCCAATACTTTGGCCAACTGATGTGAAGAACTGACTCACTGGAAAAGACCCTGATGTTGGGAAAGATTGAAAGCAGGAGTAGAAGGGGAAGACAGAAATTGAGATGGTTGGATGGCATCACCGACTCAATGGAAATGAATATGAGCCAGCTCTGGGTGGTAGTAAAGGACAGGGAAGCCTAGTGTGCTACAATCCAAGAGGTCACAGAGAGTTGGACATGACTGAGAGACTGAGCAACAGCAACTCCAGTGGAGATCTACGCTAAAGAAGAACCATTATTTCTTTTCTGCTATACTTAGCAGTTAGCTCTGTTCAACCCACTCCAGTACTCTTGCTTGGAAAATCCCATGGATGGAGGAGCCTGGTAGGCTGCAGTCCATGGGGTCGCCAAGAGTCAGACACGACTGAACGACTTCACTTTCACTTTTCACCTTCATGCACTGGAGAAGGAAATGGCAACCCACTCCAGTGTTCTTACTTGGAGAATCCCAGGGACAGGGGAGCCTGGTGGGCTGCTGTCTATGGGGTCACACAGAGTCGGACACGACTGAAGTGACTTAGCAGTGTATATATGTCAATCCTAATCTTTAAAATTGATACAGCCTTCCCTTCCCTCTCTGTGTCCACATGACCATTCTCTACATCTGTATCTCTATTTCTGCCATGCAAATAGGTACATCTGAGCCATTTTTTTTCTAGATTCCACTTATATATGTTAATATACATATTTGTTTTTCTCTTTCTGACTTACTTCACTCTGTATCCATTCACATCACATCCATTCACATGTCTACAAATGACTCAATTTTGTTCCTTTTATGGCTGAGTAATAGTCCATTGTATATGCATATACCACATCTTCTTTATCTTTTCACCTGTCAATGGACATTTAGGTTGCTTCCATGTCCTGGCTATTGTAAATAGTGCTGCAATGAATATTGGGGTACATGTGTCTTTTGCATTATGGTTTCCTCATGGTATATGCCCAGTACTGGAATTGCTGGGTCATATGGTAGCTCTATTTTTAGTTTTTTAAACAAAATTTGGTTCTTTCAGAATATAAACAAAACTGATGAGCCATTAGCCAGAGTCATTACGAAAAAAAGGAAAGGATTCTAATCAAGAAAATTAGAAATGAAAATNTACATGTGTCTTTTGCATTATGGTTTCCTCATGGTATATGCCCAGTACTGGAATTGCTGGGTCATATGGTAGCTCTATTTTTAGTTTTTTAAACAAAATTTGGTTCTTTCAGAATATAAACAAAACTGATGAGCCATTAGCCAGAGTCATTACGAAAAAAAGGAAAGGATTCTAATCAAGAAAATTAGAAATGAAAATGGAGAAGTTACAACAGACAAGGCAGGAATAAGACATAAGAGATCATAAGAGACAACTATGAGCAACTATATGCCAAAAAACAGACAACTTGGAAGAAGTGGACAAATTCTTAGAAAAGTACAACCTTCCAAGATTGAACCAGGAAGAATTAGAAAATAAAAACAGATTAATCACAAGTAATGAAATTGAAACTGTAATGTAAAATCTTCCAACAAGCAAAAGTCCAGGGAAAGATGGTTTCACAAGCAAATTCAAAGATTTAGAGAAGAACTAACACATATTCCGCTTAAACTCTTCCAAAAAATTGCAGAGGGAGGAACACTCGCAAACTTGTTCTAAAAGGCCATCACACCGTTTTACCAAAACCAAAAAAGGATACCAAAAAATTACAGACCAATATCATTCATTAACTTAAGGGAAAGAATCCTCAACAAAATACTAGCAAATAGAATCCAACAACACATTAAACGGATTATACATCATGATCAAGTTGGATTTATCCCAGAATGCAAAGATTCTTTCATATACACAAATCAATCAACATGATATGCATTATTAACAAATTAAAGGGTAATAACCATAGGATCAACCCAATAGATGCAGAAAAAGCTTTTGACATAATTCAGTACCCACTTATGATAAAAACTCTCCATAAAGTGAGTACAGAGGGAACCTACCTCAGCATAATAAAGGCCACATACAACAGACCAACAGCAAATATCATTCTCAATAGTGAGAATGTTCCTTTAAGATCAGGAACACTGTAACATTTTTTAAAAAGAGAAAATGAAAGTGGGAACAATTAAGAAGCTTCTAAGAGCTTCCAACATTCTTTTAAAAGTAAAGCTTATATTTCTGATGCAACCAGAATCCAAAACACTGCAGTATTCTATACAGTTAGATGAAGGAGAAACATGGTGATTTCCTTACATACACCCTGCTTAAAAAATACACCATTAATTAAGACATTAGATACATTTTTGAGAGCCTGTGTGGAGTCACATATTGCAGTGCTGTCAAAGATTATGTCTTTTATTCTTTTATCCAAAGGGAGATTGGTTAAATTTAAAATAAAATTGAAAGTTTATGTTTGTTGAAAAAACATCTATTTCTGAAAACGTCCATTGAGCTCTGATGAACACATGAAACACTCTTTTCTGTAGAGTGTTTCCTAGGCTGGGGAATGAAAGGCTGGAATCTGGGCTAGACTACAAAAGTGAACACCTGAGACTCCACTTCAGGAAAACTTTAATCTTGAGATTTCAGGGAGATAGAGATATTAGTAAGTGACCAGATGCTGATATTTAAAACCAGATTGTCTTTGCTATCCAAGTAATCTATCTTTATTTGAATAGCTGGCAAATACATTCCTGTCAACTATCAGGACACTTCTGGAAGAGTTTATGAGTGACACGTTTTATTCATCAAGAAATTAGTAGATGATACTGTGATTGCTAAAGTAAGATTATGTACAGATAGCCAAAATAAAGGAGAGGGAATTTTTTCTTCTGTAAACATATTCTTTGTTCTTCTTCTTTTTTTTTTTTTTTTTCTTTTCTCATATGGCTTTCTTTTGTTGTGGTAATGCAAAACTTAACATGTCTTGTAAAAAGAGTTGTGAAGGGAACTGGGGATTAGTTCTTATAAAGAAAAAAAAAATAATAATGTAGAGAATCCAACAGGTTGCCAAATAATTCAGGAGACAAGCTAGGCAATATTATTACTCCTTCTTAATAATCCTTAAACTGTATACCATGCACACAATTGTAAATCTATTTTAGATGACACAACCCCTTATGTGGGAAAAAATAACTTTTGAATGCTACATGTATTATTTGCTGATTAGAGACTTATATGTTTCTGGAGTTTTTTTTATTTTTTAATATAAATTTATTTATTTTAATTGGAGGTTAATTACTTTACAATATTGTATTGGTTTTGCCATACATCAACATGTATCCGCCACAGGTATACACGTGTTCCCCATCCTGAACCCTCCTCCCTCCTCCCTTCCTGTACCATCCCTCTGGGTCGTCTCAGTGCACCAGCCCCAAGCATCTAGTATCATGCATTGAAACTGGACTGGAGACTCATTTCATATATGATATCATACATGTTTCAATGCCATTCTCTCAAATCATCTCACCCTCTCCCTCTCCCACAGAGTCCAAAAGACTGTTCTATACATCTGTGTCTCTTTTGCTGTCTCGCATACAGGGTTATCATTACCATTTTCTAAATTCCATATATATGCATTAGTATACTGTACTGGTGTTTTTGTTTCTGGCTTACTTCACTCTGTATAATAGGTTCCAATTTCATCCACCTTATTAGAACTGATTCAAAGTTTTAGAAGGAGAAAAATGATGATTGACAAAATTAGTCCAAAGTAATTGGGTCATGCAATGTTATTTAAAATTTTGTTTTAATGAACAGGGAATGCCTAAAAAATAGAAGAATAATATGAATTTCTAAATAATTGGTCATTTTGCCAAAGCCCTCTATATATTAGTTGTTACAGGGATGAGTGGGCCTTTCTTTTCTGATAGTAGTAATAGATGTCTTAGATTTTAAATAAAATTCTTCACTACAAGGAAACAGGGCTCCTTAGAAAAATGGCTGATTCCAGGATTGGGTCACTATAACTACTAATGAGGACATTTTGCTCTGTAAGAAAGTAAAGAAATGCTGAAAAACTAATGGGAACTTGTCTAGGGGAAACAGAAGCCGACTTGAAGGATCTTCCTCTGGCCCAATATTGAAATAATTAAAGCAATTGTAAAGTAAAATAAAGTAAAAAATAATAATAATCATAGCAATGGGATATAACTTGTGAATAAAAGAAACATTATGCAGTCCATACTGCTAAATGTGAATAACTGAATAAAAATAAGTGGAAAAGAAAATAAAGCATTTTATTAATATAGTATTCTAACTTTTAAATGCAAAATGAATGATGAAACTAGGAAACTATCATTTGGTATGTGATAATTGTCATAGGCAATAATCACCAATGAATGTTGAAAACAGTAGACAAAATATGCATACTCTAGGGATGTATATAAAAGATAGTTACCAATTAAAGGGTAAAGTAGTAGCTTTATAGTGAAGAAATCCGAAAGACACTGTCTTAATCGAGCAATCAAATTAAAATTACTATGACATAACATATCAGTATCATAAACATTCTGACATGATGCCCTGAAAAAGGCACAGTTACCACTTCTAGGGTACTGATCTTGCATGGCCTCAGCCTTCAGTGGCTTGAAGCAGGGCTTGGATTCCCAGCCAGGGATTGGTGCTGGGTCTTGGCAGTGAAAGCACCAGATCTTAGGCACTAGACCAGTGGTCAGTGACAAGAACCTTGGCCCTTCAGCTTTGTAGAAAATAATTTCCAAAAATATGGAAAGTAGTGAAACAAGTAAAGTGTTTATTAGGAGGAAAAAGAGTACAGTACATGTGGATAGACACATGGGCAGACTCAGAGGGAGAGTCCCAATCATTTTGATTTACCTTGCTCACAGTCCATATTTGGCATATCTCAGGATCCTACCAACTGTGCTCATGCATCTCTTAGCCAAGGTGGATTTACCGAAAAGGTATACTTTGATATAATTCTTCCTTTGACCTTAAAGGAGGTTTTTCTGCACATGTGTGGTCAGGGAGGTCTCCTGACTTTGAGAGGTTTAGGCAGGGCCCAACTTCCTCCCTTAATTGTCCTGCTATTCTTGTCTTGGAGTTTCAGTCGAGAATGAATCTCCAATTGCTGTACCCTGGGGGGAACCATCTGCCTCCTGTCTCGATATTACTGTCAAAACATGCAACTTAACTATAAACATAAGGCAACATCAGACAAACAGAAATTAAAGAACACTTTATAAAATAGTTGCTCAGTATTCTTCCCAAAATGTCAAAGTCATTGTTATGGGCTGAATTGTGACTACTCCCGCTCCCCCACAAAGTATTTTTTAAGTTCTAACCCCCAGTACCTTAGAATGTGACTATGGAGATAAGACCTTTACAGAGGTAATTAAGGGATAATCAAATTTTATGAGGGGACTTTAATTTAGTATTGATTGATGTTCTTAAAATAAGAGATTAGGGCACAGAGAGCGCACAGAGGGAAGACTATGTGAAGACACTGGAGGAGGATGGTCATCTACAAGTGTAGGAGAGATATCTCAAAAGAAAGCAACCCTGAAAACACCTTGATTTCAGACTTCTAGGCTCTAGAACTATGAGAAAATGTTTCTCTTATACAACCCAGCCAATCTTGTACTTTTTTATGGACAGCCCTAGCAAGTTAATATAGTCAAGAAACACAAAATGAGGTTGAGAAATTGTCCTATATTGGAGAATACTAAAAGCACATGAGAATAAAATGCAATATGAAATACTGGATTGGATCCTGGAAAATCAAAATGACATTAGTGGCTCAATTGGTGATATTTAAATGGAGTCTATAGATTAATTAAAATTATTGTATCTTGATTTTGATAGCTGCATTATGATTATATAAGATGGTAAAATCTGGGAAAGCTGAATGGAGAAGTATACAAGGACCCTTGCACTGTTTTGCAAATTTTTAAAATCTAAAAATATTATAAAATTAAAAGTTAAAATTGTTTAATAAGAAGAATATTCTACAAATAGGACATTACTTTCAAATACTGCTTTAAAGATGTTTGTTGGAGCAATTTATTTTTGTATTTTTGGACAGTTGATTTTTGTCATAATCCTGAGAAAGAAATAATTACCCAGCTTCCTTGTTTACCTCTTCCTTGAAGTCTCTTTATTATCCAGAACTGGATGAGTATTTTGTAATACCTCTGCAGAAGAAGAATCTTCATATCTCACATTTCAATGTATTTTAATTAAATTCATTTAAGCTGCTCTAGATGGTATCCAGGGAGTAACATCACATGTGTACTAAGTTTACTATAACATAATTTATGATTAATGAGTATTAGGTATGTCTTTGCACAATTTAACTGAGTAAACATTTATTGAGCATATAATATGTACAAGACCTTGTGGATAGAGAGATAAACAAAAGCTAATTTTTGTCCTATAGGAACTTACAATCTAGAAAGAGAGAGAAGAGAATGGAGGAAAGATAAATTAACTTCCTTTGCATATATACTAAAGGCACCTATTTTGGATAGACACTATTAACTTCAATTTTACAAGTGTGGAAACAAAAACTCAGGGAAATTTTCCTGGATGCAATAACATATTAACTGACATCTAAAGAAAATGTTGGAGACATTGATAAGAAAGAAATTGTGTTTTAAGAAAAGCATTTACAGTGATTCAGGGGCATTGAGACCATGCTGTATTTAAGTACTTAAGAATTTCAGTATGATTTTAGTATGGCATGTTTGTAAGATAGTAACAGGAGACAAAACTTCAGAAGGCAGTATATTGGAGCAGGGCACTGCATGCTATTCTAAGAATTAAACTTTGCTCTAATATAACTGAAAGCAATTTAAGGATTATAAGATGTGAAATAAATAATGGCGGATTTACAAAGATGAGCACTTTTTGAATTTATATTCTCAATATTTTCTTTTTCTTAAGAATTACCAACCAAACACACACACACACACACAGAACTCCTTACTTACTAAATCCCTCTACATATAACTTCAAATTGGCATTCTTGCAAGCTGAATCTTGGTTAGAGCCACTTCCCAAGTTTCAATTAGAGAGCCACAGACAGACACTTGAAAAAGAGATCATTTCAAAATAAGAAAGTGCTCTATTGTATCAAGCCCCTTGAGGCAGTCTAGGAACCAACTCATTCTTGCCTGCTCCTTGGCATCCACAGATTCCTCAAGAAGACTTAAACACAACTTCTAAAGAAACACACACAAGTTAGTAGAGTGGAGGTGGTGGGATAAATTTGGAGAGTTGGATAGACACATTCACTACAATATATAAAACAGATAACTAATGAGAACCTTCGTCAGTTAGTTAGTCAGTCAGTCAGTTCAGTCGCTCAGTCCTGTCCAACTCTTTGCGACCCCATGAATCGCAGCGTGCCAAGCCTCCCTGTCCATCACCAACTCCCGGAGTTCACTCAGAGTCACGTCCATCGAGTCAGTGATGCCATCCCGCCATCTCTTCCTCCGTTGTCCCCTTCTCCTCCTGCCCCTAATCCCTCCTAGCATCAGAGTCTTCTCCGATGAGTCAACTCTTCGCATGAGGTGGCCAAAGTACTGGAGTTTCAGCTTTCCTTTCAAAGAAATCCCAGGGCTGATCTCCTTCAGAATGGACTGGTTGGATCTCCTTGCAGTCCAAGGGACTTCTCAAGAGTCTTTTCCAACACCATAGTTCAAAAGCATCAATTCTTCGGTGCTCAGCTTTCTTCCCAGTCCAACTCTCACATCCATACATGACCACTGGAAAAACTGTAACCTTGATTAGATGGACCTTAGTCGGCAAAGTAATGTCTCTGCTTTTCAATATGCAATCTAGGTTGGTCATAACTTTTCTTCCAAGGAGTGTCTTTTAATTTCATGGCTGCAGTCGCTGTCTGCAGTGATTTTGGACCCCCAAAATAAAGTCTGACACTGTTTCCACTGTTTCCCCATCTATTTCCCATGAAGTGATGGGACCGGATGCCATGATCTTCATTTTCTGAATGTTGAGCTTTAAGTCAAGTTTTTCATTCGCCTCTTTCACTTTCATCAAGTGGCTTTTTAGTTCCTCTTCACTTTCTGTCATAAAGGTAGTGTCATCTGCAAACCTGAGGTGACTGATATTTCTCCCGGCAATCTTGATTCCAGCTTGTGCTTCTTCCAGTCCAGCATTTCTCATGATGTACTCTGCATAGAAGTTAAATAAGCAGGGTGACA
>SJYA01005615.1:864471-876207 GCA_006410615.1 Neotragus moschatus | reverse complement strand
TGATAGGAGCAACTGAGAGCCCTGGGAGCTTGCCAAATCTGCTGCTGTGTATGTGCACTGCAGTTGATTGGGTCGACCCAAATATCTGTGAATGTAATATTGACATTGAGTGTATAGGCACAGTCCAAATGTCTATGATAGACACTGATAATCTAAAATCCAGAGAAGTCTTATTCCTTCAACATTAAAAGGCAACAGCCAATGCATTTAAATCAGGAAGGAAAAAAAAATACATGGTAGTTTTAGTACCTAGATTGAAGCCTTCAGTAATTTGTGACTTTGCGATGGTGCAGATATATATTTTTTTTTTCTAACAATTTTACTGGGGGGTGAGATTTTGATGGCACTGCAGTAACTAATTTGTTATCTTTACTGTACAAGGGGTGAACAGATTAAACAAGCTAGCTCACTATCTACCAGATAACAGAAAAATGTATTTTCAGTTTTCTTGATTATTATCTATTCAGGTAATTATACTTCTTCTTTACACATAATTGAAGTAAAGGCTGATTTCAGTTCACTCTTCTCAGTGGTAAGATTATCAAGTTAGTTCTCAACTAATTATTTTCTGTAGTATAGCATTCTTTCAGATCCCTGTCACATTTCATTTAGCAAACACAAAATAGCTCTGAATTAGAGGTATCACAGCCTGGGATTTTTTATACTATTAATTTTAGGGCAAAAAAAATCTTTGAATGGATTTTATCCAAGTTGAAAATGAGTTCTTTTGAAAGAATCTAATTGGTTCTTGTTTTTTTTTTTTTTCATCTAGTTCTAAAAACTCTTGCTCATTCACAATCTCTTTTACTGGTAGTTTTTCTTCTATTTAATTTAAGGTTGTTTAATTTGTTCAAATCCAACACAGCCTTTCTCACCAAACAGTGAAGTTAAACAATTTATCATTACTCTGGGTGTGTGCTGAAGTTTATGTGTTAGATGGTTATTTTGGAGACAGGAAAAGTTTCTGCTGATACTGCACAGTAGAAATATACACATAGTTTTTTTTCTTTTTTAAGTTTTAATCATGGAAAATTAGTGAACTCTGTTTGAAGAGAAGCTCTACACTCTAATTATGTCCACTCTAATTAAGTCAGGGGATCCATTATAAAAGAATCTTTGCTTTACAAAAGGAGCCAGTCCCACTGAAGTTCACCTAAGAGATACATTTCAGTGGTTCACTATGAATACTATGCTGGTGGCAAATTTTGTCATACATATGTTTTTTAGCACTAGGTCACCTTGCAATACTAGATACTGCACTTCTATGAAACTGCAAGATTAGACTATAAGAGGAATTTAAAGACAGTTCACTTTGGAAATACAACTGCTATGTCCTGATTCTAGTGGACAACCCTCANCTTCTATTTAATTTAAGGTTGTTTAATTTGTTCAAATCCAACACAGCCTTTCTCACCAAACAGTGAAGTTAAACAATTTATCATTACTCTGGGTGTGTGCTGAAGTTTATGTGTTAGATGGTTATTTTGGAGACAGGAAAAGTTTCTGCTGATACTGCACAGTAGAAATATACACATAGTTTTTTTTCTTTTTTAAGTTTTAATCATGGAAAATTAGTGAACTCTGTTTGAAGAGAAGCTCTACACTCTAATTATGTCCACTCTAATTAAGTCAGGGGATCCATTATAAAAGAATCTTTGCTTTACAAAAGGAGCCAGTCCCACTGAAGTTCACCTAAGAGATACATTTCAGTGGTTCACTATGAATACTATGCTGGTGGCAAATTTTGTCATACATATGTTTTTTAGCACTAGGTCACCTTGCAATACTAGATACTGCACTTCTATGAAACTGCAAGATTAGACTATAAGAGGAATTTAAAGACAGTTCACTTTGGAAATACAACTGCTATGTCCTGATTCTAGTGGACAACCCTCATATGAACTATTTATTCCAATTTTTAACAATAATAAAATTATTATTATTCTGTTTGTTTTGCATGCTTAGACCATGGCCCTATTTAACTGAAATGAAAGATATAGGGTGAAGTGATCCTAACTTTCTTCAGAATCCTGCCATTCACAGTAGCCAATATATGTTTCCATTCTATTCTCATTTCCTAAATTTATTTTAAAGTCTGATCAGCCACACTCTCTCCCTCTACCTTCCTACTACTGCTAGAAATAGTCTTTTGCTTTTTTACCTTTGTTTCCTTTATCCAAAACAAAGTTTATTAACAAATATTGCTACTATGACTTTTAGAGTACTTTGATCTTATTTTTTAAAAAGTTATTGTTTTATTATAAATATAACGTAAGAACACAGTCAAGAATTCAAGCAGTACAAAGGACATACAGTATCCATAAACCTCCCTTCCTCCTCTGACTCATTTGACCCTGAGAGTCAAATGTTGATTCCAGCCCTTTATATACTATCCCAGAGATACTCCATCATGAGTGACTATATATGAATAACAGTATTTCATATTTTTATTGAGGCAAAATTCATGTGACATAAACATAACCATCTTAAAGTGAACAATTCAGTGACATCTAATATACTCACAGTGTTATGCAACAACTTTATCTAATTCAATATCACTTTCACTATCCTAAAAGAAAACCCTATAATTTAATAGTTACTTCCATTCTCCTCTCCCCCAAGTCCCTGGCAGCTTCCTATCTGTTTTGTCTCTATAAATTTACCTCTTCTGGATATTTCCACATAAATGGAATCACTCAATGTGCATACTTCTGTGCCTGGTTTCTTTCAATTAGCATAATGTTTTTGAAGTTCATCCACATTGTAGCATGTGTCAGTAATTCATTGCTCTTTATGACTAAATATTATTATTCCATGTATCCATATGCTCAGTTCAGTTCAGTTCAGCTGCTCAGTCGTGTCCGACTCTTTGCGACCCCACGAATTGCAGCATGCCAGGCCTCCCTGTCCATCACCAACTCCCGAAGTTCACTCAGACTCACATCCATTGAGTCAATGGTGCCATCCAGCCATCTCATCCTCTGTCGTCCCCTTGTCCTCCTGCCCCGATCCCTCCTAGCATCAGAGTCTTTTCCAATGAGTCAGCTCTTCGCATGAGGTGGCCAAAGTACTGGTGTTTCAGCTTTGGCAGCATTTCTTCCAAAGACATCCCAGGGCCTATCTCCTTCAGAATGGACTGCTTGGATCTCCTTGCAGTCCAAGGGACTCTCAAGAGTCTTCTCCAACACCACAGCTCAAAAGCATCACTTCTTCGGTGCTCAGATTTCTTCACAGTCCAACTCTCACATCCATACATGACTACTGGAAAAACCATAGCCTTGATTAGACGGGCTTTTGTTGGCAAAATAATGTCTCTGCTTTTGAATATGCTATCTAGGTTGGTCATAACTTTTCTTCCAAGGAATAAGCGTCTTTTAATTTCATGGCTGCAATCACCATCTGCAGTGATTTTGGAGCCCCACCAAAATAAAGTCTGACACTGTTTCCACTGTTTCCCCATCTATTTCCCATGAAATGATGGGACCGGATGCCATGATCTTCATTTTCTGAATGTTGAGCTTTAAGCCAACTTTTTACAATGTGCTTATCCATTCATCTGTTGATGAAAAGGTTGTCTTCACTATTTTGCTCTTATGTGTAGTACTACTATGAATATTTGTGTCCAGGTATTTGTTTGAGTGTGCGTGCTAAGTTGCTTCAGTCATGTCTGACTCTTTGCAGCCCCATAGCCCTCAGTCTGCCAGGATTCCCTGTCCATGGAATTCTCCAGGAAGAATACTGAAGTAGTATACTATTTCCTTCTCTGGGAGATCTTCCTGATCCAGGGATTGAACCTGTATTTCATGTTTCCTGCATTGGTAGGCGGGTCCTTTACCACTAGCACTACCTGAGAAGCCAATTTGTTTGAGCACCTGTTTTCAATTATTTGGGGTATATAATTCATAGTGGAATCTTTGGGTTATATGGTAGTTTTATGTTTATCTGTTTTTGGAACTGACAAAATGTTTCCCACAACATATGAACAATTTTACATTCCCACTAGCAATATACAAGGGTTCTGATTTCTCACTAGTGTTTTTGATTTTTCTTAATTAAAAAAAAATCAGCCATCCTTGTAGATTTGAAGAGGTATCTCACTGTGGTTTTAATTTACATTTCCTAATGACTAATGATTAATGATGTTGCATATCTTTCCATGTTCTTATTTCCCATTTGTCTATCTTTTGAAGAAAATTCTATTCTAGTACTTTTCCCATTTTTAAAATGAATTATTTGTCTTTTATTGTTGCTGAATTATAATTATCTTTTATATATTTTTGATTACTACATTCTTATCATATATATGATTTGGAAATATTTTCCAAACTTTACAGATTGTCTTTTTACTTTTATATGAATATGCTTTCATGAATAAAAGTGTTTAATTTTAATGAAATAAAATATTTCCCTACTTCTAATAATTCTGGTGTTATATCTAAGAAGCCACTAACAAATCCAAGGTCATAAAGATTTACCCTTATATTATCTTCTAAGAGTATTATAATTTTAGCCTGATATTTATGTCCTTGATTTACTGTGAGTTGATTTTTGTATAATTCTGTAGAAATTTTGTAATTTTTGAGATATGTGTCCAAATTCATTCTTTTGTACATTAGTATGCATTTGTCCTTAGCACTATTTGTTGAAGAGACCATTCTTTCCTCATTGAATCATTTTAGCACCTTTGACAAGAAACAATTGACCAGAATGTATGATTTTATTTCTGCATCTTCACTTCTGTTCCATTGATCTATACCTCTATCCTTAAACCTGTACTACAATCTTGATGATTTTGTCTCTATAGTATGTTTTGTAATCAGAAAGTATACGTTCTCCAAATTTGTTTTTCTTTTGTAATATCGCTTTGCCTATTTAGGGATCTTGCAGCTCCATATGAGTCTGAGGATTTTTTTTTTCCATTTGTGCTAAAATGGTCAATGAAATTTTGATAGAGATTGCACTGAATCAGAATATTACATTTTGTAATATTGATGTCTTAACAACATCCAGTTTTCTAATTTATGATATGGGATGCCCCCCTCATTTATTTAGTTCTTTGATTTATTTCAACTATGTTTTATAATTTTCAATGAATATGGCTTTGGCCTCTTTGGTTAAATTTATTTCTAAGTATTAATTCTTTTGATTACTACTGTAATTAGAAATATTTTATTAATTTCCTTTTTGAAAAATTCACTGCAAGTGTATAGAAATAGAATGGATTTTTATGTGTTGATCTTGTAGCTTGTAACTGCATAATTTATGATGTCTAGTAGTGTGTGTGTGTTCTTTGAGATTTTCTATCTATAGGAATATGCCTTCTATGAATAAAGGTAGTTTTACTCTATCATTTTCCCATTTTCCTTTCTTGCCTATTGCTCTAGCTAGAATTTTACCATGTTGAATAGAAGTGCTAAAAATGATCATTCTTGTCTTGTTCCTTATCTTAGTGGAAGAAAATATCTTTTTCATCTTTGACCATTGAGCACAATGTTACCTGTAAATTTTTCATAAATGTCTTTTATTATGTTCAGGATGTTCCATTATCTTCCAATGATAGCATTTGTTTTTATCATAAAAGGGTGGTGGTTTCAAAATATTCTTTGGATATCAATTGAAATGTCATGTATTTTTTTTCTTTCTTGATTTTATTGATGTGGCATATAATACTGATTGGTTTTCTTAAGTTGAAGCACTCATATGTTCCTAAGATAAATGCCAATTGATCATCATCTGTAATCCTTTTATATGCTAATGAATTTGGTTTGGTAGTATTTTGTTAAGGATNATATCAATTGAAATGTCATGTATTTTTTTTCTTTCTTGATTTTATTGATGTGGCATATAATACTGATTGGTTTTCTTAAGTTGAAGCACTCATATGTTCCTAAGATAAATGCCAATTGATCATCATCTGTAATCCTTTTATATGCTAATGAATTTGGTTTGGTAGTATTTTGTTAAGGATTTTTACATCTATGTTCTTAAGGGAAAATAGTGTGTATATCTCTTTCCTTATGTTATCTTTGTCTGTCTTTGATAGTAGAGTAATACTGACCTCATCAGTTCAGTTCAGTTCGGTCACTCAGTAGTGTCTGACTCTTTGTGACCCATGGACTGCAGCATGCCAGGCCTCCCTCACCATTAACAACTCCCAGAGTGTACTCAATCTCATGTCCATTGAGTCGGTGGTGCCATCCAAGCACCTCATCCTCTGTCATCCCCTTCTCCTCCCACCTTCAATCAGCACCAGGGTCCTTTCAAATCAGTCAGCTCTTCTATGAGGTGGCCAAATTATTGGAGTTGCAGCTTTAGCATCAGGCCTTCCAATGAATATTCAAGACTTATTTCCTCCAGATTGGACTGGTTGGATCTCTTTGCTGTTCAAGCGACTCTCAAGAGTCTTCTCCAACACCACAGTTCAAAAGCATCAGTTCTTTGGTGCTCAGCTTTCTTAATGGTGCAACTCTCACATCCATACATGACTACTGGAAAAACCATAGCTTTGACTAGATGGACCTTTGTTGGCAAAGTAATGTCTCTACTTTTTAATATGCTGTCTAGGTTGGTCATAACTTTTCTTCCAAGAGCAAGCGTCTTTTAGTTTCATGGTTACAGTCACCATCTCCAGTGATTTTGGAACCCCCCAAAAATAAAGTCTATCACTGTTTCCACTTTTTCACCATCTATTTGCCATGAAGTGATGAGAACAGATGCCTGACCTGACCTCATAGAATGTATTCAAAAGTATCTCCTCCTCTCCTATTGTTTGGAAGACTTTGAGAAATGTGGTATTAATTCCTTTCTAGAAGTTTGGTAGAATTCACCAGTAAAGCCATGTGGTCCTGGACTTTTTTCTTTGTTGTGATTTTGAAAAAATCACTGAATCACTATATTTACAAGATATAGAATGGATCAGATATTTTATTTGAGTTAGTTTTAGTAATTTGTATGCTTCTAGAATTTTACTTATTTTATCTATATTGTCTAGTTTTCTTATTTCTGTAAGGTTATTATTAACTTTATTTTTATTTATTTTTTAACTTTAGTTATTTGCATATTGTCTCTGTTTCTCTTTTAGTCAATTTGGCTAAGGGTTTGGCCAAAACATTTTGCATCATGTATATTATTAACCCCTCATCAGATAAATAGGTTGGAAGTGTTTTCTCCCATTCCTTAGGCTTCCTTTTCAGTTTTGTTGATTATATCTTTTTCTGTGCATAAGCTTTTTAGTTTGATGGAGTCCCACTTGTTTATTTTTGCTTTTATTTGTGCTTTCTTTTCATATTGAGGAAATTGCTGGTAAAACAAAGAACAAGAGTTTTTTTTTTTTTTTTTCCCTGTTCCTTCTAAGAATTTGAAGGTTTCAGATCCACTTTAGGTTAATTTTCATGACTGGTGTAAGATAGGGGTTCAATTTCATCCTTTTGCACATGGTTATTCAATTTTCCCAACACCATTTATCGAAAAGACTATCCTTTCCCCCACTGAGAATGTGTGTCTTCCTTGTCAAATATTGATAGACCAAATGTGTAGGGATTTATTCTTGGGCTGTCATTTCTGTTCCATTGGTCTATGTGTCTCCATTTCAAAAAGTATCATATTGCTTTGATTACTTTAACTTCATAGTTTATTTTGAAGTAAGAAAGTGTAATGTCGCTGGCTGTATTCTTTCTTGGGATCACTTTGCTTATTTCAGGTATTTTTATGGCTCCATGCAAATTTTAGGATATGTTTCTTTCTATGAGAAATTCCATTGGAATTTTGATTTGCATTGTGTTGAATCTTTATATGGATATGGGTAGTGTGGATATTTTAGCAATCTTCTGATTCATTAACATGGTTTCTGTGCCTTCTTCATGTTATTTTATCTACGGCATGTATCAGTAATTTCCATCTCACAAATATTTCACCTCTTAAGTTAAATTGTTAAATTGATTCCTAAGTATTCTGTTCTTTCTGATGCTTTTGTGAATGGGATTATCTTTCTTTTTTTTTCAGAAGTTTTGCTGTTATTACATAAAAAGACAACTTTTTTTTTCTACGTTGATTGTTGTATACTGCAGTATTATTTATTTTGTTGCTTGATGATAGAAGTTTTTTTAAGGGAGTCTTAAATTTTTCTATATATAAGATCATCTCATCTGCAAACAAAGAGAATGTTGCTTTTTTTTAAAAAAAAATCATTATTCTTTCTTATGCCTTCCATTTCCTTATTTTGCCTGGTTGCTTTGCTTAGGGATTTCAGTAATATTCTGAGCATAAATGGTGAGAGTGAGCTTTATTGTCATGTTTCTAATTTTGGTGGAAATTCTCAACCTTAACCATTGAGTATGATGTTAGCTGTGTGTTTGTCATATTTGGTCATCTTTGTGCTTATTTTTCTTCTATATACAATTTGTTGAACATTTTTAACATGAAAGAACATTTTATATTGTCAAATGATTTTCTGAATATATTGAGATAATAGGTTTTTTTAATCTTTCATCCTATTAATGTACTGACTCACATTTGCATCCATTGAAACATCCTTGCATTAAAGGGATAAACCTCACCATTATCATGGTGAATGATCCCTTTATTGCATGCTGAAATTTTTTGCTACTATTTTGTTAATAATATTTGCATCTATATTCATCAAGGATATTGATCTCTTATCTGGATTGGGGTAGAGAGTAATGCTGCAACATAAAATGAGTTTGGGGGTGTTCCCTCTTCTTTAATTTTTTTCAGAGTTGGGGAAGGATTGGCATTACTTCCCTTTAAATATTTGGTAGAATTAAGCAATAAAATTATCTGGTCATGTACTTTTTTTTGGTTACTGATTGAATCATCTTGTTCATTATTAATCTGATTTTCTATTTCTTTATGATTCAGTCTTTGAAGTTGCATATAAATAGGAAAATTTTTTTTCAAGATTATCCAATTCACTGACATATGATCATTTATAGTACTCTCTCACGATCCTTTGTGTTTCTGTGGTATCTGTTGCAATGTCTCATTTTTGACTTCTGATTTTATATATTTGAGCCATCTCTGTTTTATTCTGAACTAGTCTAGCTAATGTTTGTCAATTTTGTTTATCTTTCCAGAGAAAAACTCAGTTTCAATGATCATTTTTATTGTTTTTCCAGTCTCTATTTTATAAATTTCTCCTCTTAACTCCTCTTTATAAATAACTTTGTTATTTCTTTCTGCTAACTTTGGGCTCACTTTTTTTTTTCCCCTCTGGGGAGTAGATTTGAGAGATTGATGAGGAGCAGGGTAATGTCATGAGCATACTAAATGTTAGTGAGGATATAAAAAAATCTGAAAATTTTATTCATTGTTTGTGGGAATTCACATGGCACAGAAAATTTGGAAAATAACTTGGCCATTTCTCAAAATGTTAAACATGAACCTACCATATGATCCATCAATTACACACCTAGGCATTTATTCAACCAATATGAAAGTGTATGCTTATAGAAAGACCTGGATACAAATATTCTAGCAGCTTTATTTATAATAATTCAAAACTGTACACAACTCAAATGCCCATCAAGAAATGAATGGTTAAACATATTTTGAAACAATGTAACATGAACCAGCAATGAAAATATGAATTATACCACAAGCCACAATGTGAATGAATCTCAAAATAATTATGCTGTGTGAAATAAGCCAAATAAAATAGAGCACATATTATATGATTCCACTTATGTAAAATACATTATATGTTTATTATTTTAACTCTGGTGATTTTTTTCACACATATCAAAACTTATCTAAGTGTATAATTTAAATATGTGTTGCTTATTTGTGTGTCAAATATACCTTTATTAAACTGTTACTAATTTTAAAAGAAAGCTAAGCAATAATTATAATTTATAAATGTATGAGTGCAATTGTTAAGATTTAAGGGGAAAAGTAGAATGTGTAAACTTTATTTAATGAGGTACAGGAATGACATAGACAAGTGATATAAAAAAACATCAAAATCCAGTATTGAAAGTAGTAAGAAAATATCAACAGGCTTACAGTCATATAGGAATAGAATGTACACATAGAAATGTGCAACTTTAAAAAAATGTTTAAGCTAAGTAGTGATTCTCATGTTATTATATTCACCATCAAGAATATTTTCTTATAAACAAGAAATCTTTAAAAGAAAGAATGGTCAAGCCTAATTGGATCCTGCAAATGATGATAAATCATTACACCCAAAAGAATAGCATACAAATATACATATTTTCGTTTTCATTTATTCTCATTAACAGTGTCTGTTGATCTCCTTTATATATTTAAAACAGAGTAGCTGGCCACTGCTTTATTTTTTCAGCTTTATTGAGGTATAATTGATGAAGTAATAAAATATTTAAAATGTAAAACACATTGATTTGATATACAAATGATTTGTGAAATCAAGTTAATTAATACTCATCAAGTTAATTAATACTTCTGCCAAACACTGTTTGAAAAACAGAGAATTCAAAATAGTATGTGAGAAACTCTTTATGAGCTTCAATTCAAAGCTTACAGTTTTAAGTAGGGATGACATAACTACATAAAATGATTTCAATAAAGCTAAATATATATTGTCACTTAATAATTTATTATAAAGAATGTTTCTGTATTTTTAGTCAAATATTTTTCCTCGTATTTTTAATCCATTTATTTATTGTCACTATATAACGCTGAATTCTTATTTTATTCAATGAATTATAGTATCACATTGTACGAAGTTTAATTGTTTTTTACCAGGCAACAAATGACATGGTTCATTTTTCCCTGTGCTCATTGACAACTTGGATATTTTCCTTTACAAAGTGCCTGTTAATCCTTTGTGTCATTTTTATATGTTTGTGATTTGTCTTTTTGTATTTTTATGTGTAGGAGTTTTTATATTTACATATATACAGCTTATATAGATATGCAGTTTTATATACATGCATATTCTGCATACATTCTCTAGACATTCCATCCGATATATGCATCATTATGAGGAAGAAATATAGTGCTATATAGTGTTTCAGAAAATGAAAGAAATTACTCCAAGCTAAGAGAGCATTTCGAGCAATAAATTGGAACCAAAGAAAAGCTGATAAAGAGGATTAATGGGTCCTACTACTTATCCTACTGCAGATGATCATTGTAGATGGTGATTTCAGCCATGAAATAAAAAGAGGCTTGCTCCTTGAAAGAAAAGCTATGATAAACCTAGAGAGCATATTAAAAAAGTGGAGACATTACTTTGCAACAAAGGTGCGTCTAATCAAAGATTTGTTTTTTCCACTAGTAATGTATGGACCTAAGACTTGAACCATAACGAAAGCTGAGGATCAAAGAATTGATGCTTTTGAACTGCAGTGTTGGAGAAGATTCTTGAGAGTCCCTTGGACTGCAAGAAGACCAAACCGGTCAATCTTAAAGGAAATCGCTTCTGAACATTCATTTGAAGGACAGATGCTGAAGATGAAGTTCCAATGCATTGGCCACCAGATGCAAAGAACTGATTCACTGGAAAAGACCCTGATACTGGGAAAGATTGAAAGCAGAAGAAGGGGAGGACAGAGGATGAGATGGTTGAATGGCATCACCAACTCAATGGACATGAGTTTGAGCAGGCTCTGGGAGTTGGTGAAGGACAGGGAAGCCTGGTGTGCTGCAGTCCATGGGGATGAAAAAAGTCAGACACTACCTACTGAACTGAATTGAACTGAACTGAACTGCTTATCCAAATGAGAAAGTGGATCA